>CAXIVR010000013.1:19341357-19606357 GCA_964035755.1 Teleogryllus oceanicus | reverse complement strand
TGCCAACAATCGTAGACTTTTACCTTGAACAAACGTGACGATAAAGGCTCCTTGATCTAATTGAATGTAAGGTTGAAAATTCCTTGACGGGTCATCTTCCTTTCATATTAACGCCAAAGCCCCTGCCGCTATTCAGTCCGCTAACCACATGTGCCTTTCCAATCCGGTCTACAATCTATCATCTCTCAAACGGTCTGAGAAAGATATTATTTTCTCTCAAATACCTGCAAGTCAACAACCTCTATACAAGTTACAGAACATCTTCGCTACATCTGTTACTGTGCATGCAGCCCCTGTTCAATCTCGCGATCAAATTTTCGATCTCGCCACCAAGGCGCAGCCCCTAAAAGCTTTTCCCGCGCGGCCACCCACTATTAAGAGCGTACTTTCACCAACCTCTCACAAGTCGCTCTCTGTGCATGCCAGCACGCTGCGGCAATAAAAGCATTTACATTGTCTTCCGCGCAAACCGCCGTTCTCACGGGCCCACCCCCGCCGAGAACGCTGACCGCCGCCACAGCTGGGGACTAAGCCCTCATTAGGCTGGGGCTGGGCCACCCCGGCGCGCGGCGCTCTTCACTCACCCCACCGCTCGCTACCTGACAAGCGACCCGTGCAATGCATACAAAATATTTCTGGGAATCGTCACCTCCCCTCGCAAATATAAGCCCGTTAATGTACCCGCCGACAAAGAGAGTTTCAGGTGCACCGTCGGCGTGCCGCCCGCTCCTGGGCCATCTGCAAGCCAGATGCCCTGCTCTGCTGAAACAAACTCGAATACATAAACACGCCATCGTGATACTTCACGTGCTACCGCCTTCGCTTCCGATCGCCGTCAGTGTCACGTAACACTCCTCTCCCCGGGCCCGAAGGCGCATCACGAATCGGGAGCCGATCGCGGGCACTTCAAACTTTCTCACCTTACCATAGGCCCAAATCATAGCCACGTGACTCTCTCTTCCACGGCCTCAATCACACCCGCAATAATAAATACTGCAACTTCGCTCCCACATGACAGAATTCAGAACAGACTAAACAGAACAGTTTTGACAGTCATGACAGAATCACAGTCATGACAGAATTGAGAACAGACCAAACAGAACCGAGAACTTCAAAACCATGGTGGCAAACTGACTGACCGACAAGACTCAACAGAGTCGGCTGTTCCTGCTTCGCCTATCAAGACGATTAGTACGGCCACATCAAGCCTGCCTCAAATTCGTGCCACTCGCGGGCCGCAGCCGCCACCTGGCCGAATTCACGGCAATCTCCACCACCAGCTCCGGTCATCTGAGTCCGCGCCCATGCCAGTTCGCACCACCGAATTGCCTGGAGCCAACCTCAGCCCGGACAGCGACACACTCAACCGAGTGATTTGGGTTGGTGCCTTCCTTACTACAAAACTGTAAGTAAGCTAAACCCGTGTATTTCCAAGAAAGAAGAGCAGTCAGTAAACTCTTGTAAACTTTCTCTATGGTCCTCTCCGGCTTACTATAAACAAAAAACCAACTATTTATACTATGCAATTAAATTTATATTCATTCACATTGCATACTGTTTATCATTCCCATAAAGACAAACAATTCCCTGAAACCCATTCTGATCCCCGTATGTAGTCGCACTCGCAGCACGGCACCTCACACGGGCTGCATCTGCTACAGCCCCCATTCGAGCAAACAATAACTTTGCTGCAATTGTTGGCGGAACGAGATTGAAAGCAAATAAAAAAGAATGCAGTTAATTTATTCAGTAGTCATGCGGTCTTTTTAATTTGTTGCGTCAACAACTTGACGCAACCCGTCTCCAAGCCCCTTGAGGGGCGTTGAGCGCAGTGCGCTCGGGAGTAATCCATTAATGTGCGCTATTGGGGACGTAACATAACATTACTAATATATGTTACGTCTCGCCGCAGTCAGTTGTCAAGAGGACCGCCAGGTAGCATCTCCGCGTACGCGCCTCCTGCTACGCGCTCCTGCGTCACTACCCAGCGGCCAGAATTGGGAAGGAATAAGGATAGAGGTGGGGTTTAGGACACTTCACAGGGGTTGGACTAGCCCTTGTGAAGCAGATAGCATACCTTCTCACGCTTGTACTGAATCAGCCTTTTTAATTTATCGAATACATAACAATTCTTACACTTAAAATATTAAGCTAGGTGTTTGTTGCTCTTGAAAAATTATCGGTCTCTTTCACTTCTGTCGGTTTTTTCAAAAATATTAAAGACTTTTTTAGGTACGAATGGATATCTTTTTCAGTAAACGCGGCGCGCTTTCAGATTGCCAACATGGATTTAAAAAATTAAAATCTCCGAAAACAGCCATATTTTCTTTTCTTAATGATGTTGCCTCATCATTGGAACAGGAACAAAACGAAGCACCTATTGGAATATTTTTAGATCATTCCAATGCTTCCATCTTGATGTCATTTATCATGACATTTTACTTTCAAACTTACCTTCATATGGAATCCGTGGTGTTGCCCTAGATTATGTTCGTACCTTAAACAACGATGTCAGAGAGTAAAAAAACATTGCTGGAATAATGTACACACCATTCTGACTCTTTGCCAATTGCACGAGGAGTCTCTCAGGGATCGATTTTAGACCATATTCTCTTCCTATTATACGTAAACGACACCCTCGACGATTCGAAACGGAAGAACGGTTCTCTTTGCGGATGATACAATCTTTGCTATAAAGAAACAGTAAATGGTAGAATTTCAGATGTTTCAAATTGGTTCCATAATAAATTAATAGTAAATGAAAGAAAACTGTTTCAATGCAGTATTTCATTTCAAATAAACAATTCTGTACTCCATTGTAAATGAACGGTGTATCATTGACTGATGTTAAGGTAACAAAATTATCAACTCTCTCAATTGAGTCACACCTCAAATGGAATCTCCATTTAAATGAATTGCACACAAAATTAAGTTCATTATGCTACGCGTTCAGAATTCTTTCTAATTTAGTCAACCTTCATTCTGCTCGTTCTGTATATTTCGCGAATGTTCATTCCCGTCTGAAATATGACATAATACGCTGGGGAAATATATCTTACTTTTAGATTACAAAAACAATTGTACAAATAATAACCAAATCCCACCCATGTGATTCTTGTATTAATCGTCTCTTGATTTACAAATCAGTAGTTTTGTCAAAAAAGATTTGCTCAAGGGCGGGAATATATTTTCAGAAAACGCTGATGTCTATAACTTTAACACTCGACATAGTAATCATATTCATCAGGTGACAGTATCATCAGCTCATTACAAAAAATTAAACCGCAACACATTTTCATTATTTTACAACACTTTGCTAGATGACATTAAACGATTAAATTCGATAGAAAAGTTTAAATCCCAAGTAAAATCGTTTCTGCTGCATAAGTGTTTCTATAAATTAGAAAACCATACTGAGCATCAAAAGGGAAGTAAATTAATTTTAACAGTGATATTTAATGTATTATTTATCATTTGGACTGTACAATTCTAAACAACCTGTAACAAGACTTGTATTACAGCCTTCGGGGCAGGCCAATGACCCCCATCTCGATCAGGTTTTTCGTCCTCTCTCCCTGATCCTTCGAGCAAATCCTGAGATGGCACCTTGTTTTGCTTCTGGACAAAAGTGTAACTTCATTTTCTGTGCACGTCTTCTAGAATTCAGTGGGAAATGTAGTTATTCAAATTATCGTTCTCCGTGTAGTCGAGGTAGGAAGTACTATTCCTTGACGAAGGACATGAGGGATAAGAGTTCAAATTTATTGCTGATTTACCCTCAAAAATAGATTTTATTACATCGCAGTGAATATCTTTTAAGAATCCATTTTAAGAAAAACTCTCATTTTTGCCGTATTCAAAATGCAAGTACTACAAGGCTTAGAATAGGAATCACAGATTTTTGAAAACGTGCACACAATTCACTTCTCCCCATAGCAAGTCAAACAGTTTTTAACTGTTCTTGACGTAAAATAAATAAAACATATGTTGGAATAGGTGCGAGAGAGAGAAAAGAAGTGCTTGTAAGCATTCGGATTCATTTTATAAAGATAAGACATGAACTATTATTTATGCGTACAAAATGAAAATAACTTCATGTTGCAATTTAACGTGCTAACCGATAATATTACAAGCGCTCCGGTGGTAACTCGCTCAACCCGACCTCCCGCCCCCAACGACCCGAATGCGCATTCGCCACACCAACACGCTCCCTTCACGGACCACTCTCACAAATTGTTTTTGGGCACCCTTGGCGTCGATTCGTCAGAGATGAAAGACCGTGTCAAACCTACACGCTCCCTTCACGGACCACTCCCACAAATTGTTTTTGGGCTCCCTTGGCGTCGATTCGTCAGAGATGAAAGACCGTGTCAAACCTACACGCTCCCTTCACGGACCACTCTCACAAATTGTTTTTGGGCTCCCTTGGCGTCGATTCGTCAGAGATGAAAGACCGTGTCAAACCTACACGCTCCCTTCACGGACCACTTCACAAATTGTTTTTGGGCTCCCTTGGCGTCGATTCGTCAGAGATGAAAGACCGTGTCAAACCTACACGCTCCCTTCACGGACCACTCCTCACAAATTGTTTTGGGCTCCCTTGGCGTCGATTCGTCAGAGATGAAAGACCGTGTCAAACCTACACGCTCCCTTCACGGACCACTCTCACAAATTGTTTTTGGGCCCCTTTATGTCGATTCGTCAGGAGATGAAAGACCGTGTCAAACCTACGCTCCCTTCACGGACCACTCACAAATTGTTTTGGCTCCCTGGCGTCGATTCGTCAGGAGATGAAAGACCGTGGCCAAACTCCACGCTCCCTTCACGGACCACTTTCACAAATTGTTTTGGCCCTTTACGTCGATTCGTCAGGAGATGAAAGACCGTGTCAAACCTACACGCTCCTTCACGGACCACTCTCACAAATTGTTTTGGGCTCCCTGAAGTGCCGATTCGTCAGGAGATGAAAGACCGTGTCAAACCTACACGCCCCTCTTCCACGACCACTCTCACAAATTGTTTTTGGGCTCCCTTGGCGTCGATTCGTCAGAGATGAAAGACCGTGTCAAACCTACACGCTCCCTTCACGGACCACTCTCACAAATTGTTTTTGGGCTCCCTTGGCGTCGATTCGTCAGAGATGAAAGACCGTGTCAAACCTACACGCTCCCTTCACGGACCACTCTCACAAATTGTTTTTGGGCTCCCTTGGCGTCGATTCGTCAGAGATGAAAGACTGTGTCAAACCTACACGCTCCCTTCACGGACCACTCACAAATTGTTTTGGGCTCCCTTTGGCGTCGATTCGTCAGGAGATGAAAGACCGTGTCGGCAACCTACACGCTCCTTCACGGACCACTCTCACAAATTGCTTTGGGCCCCTTGGCGTCGATTCGTCAGGAGATGAAAGACCGTGTCAAACCTACACGCTCCCTTCACGGACCACTCACAAATTGTTTGGGCCCTTGGCGTCGATTCGTCAGGAGATGAAAGACCGTGCCGAACCTACACGCCCCTTCACGGACCACTCACAAATTGTTTTTGGGCTCCCGGCGTCGATTCTAAGTCAGAGATGAAAGACCGTGTCAAACCTACACGCTCCCTTCACGGACCACTCCCACAAATTGTTTTTGGGCTCCCTTGGCGTCGATTCGTCAGAGATGAAAGACCGTGTCAAACCTACACGCTCCCTTCACGGACCACTCTCACAAATTGTTTTGGGTTTTTGGCGTCGATCTGTCAGGAGATGAAAGACTGTGTCAAAACCTACACGCTCCCTTCACGGACCACTCCCACAAATTGTTTTTGGGCTCCCTTGGCGTCGATTCGTCAGAGATGAAAGACCGTGTCAAACCTACACGCTCCCTTCACGGACCACTCTCACAAATTGTTTTTGGGCTCCCTAAGGGCCGATTCGTCAGAGATGAAAGACCGTGGCCAAACCTACACGCTCCCTTCACGGACCAATTTACAAATTGCTTTTGGGCCTCTTGGCGTCGATCTGTCAGAGATGAAAGACCGTGTCAAACCTACACGCTCCTCTTCCACGGACCACTCTCAAATTGTTTTTAAAGCCCTTGGCGTCGATTCGTCAGAGATGAAAGACCGTGTCAAACCTACACGCTCCCTTCACGGACCAATTCTACAAATTGTTTTGGCTCCCTGGCGTCGATTCGTCAGAGATGAAAGACCGTGTCAAACCTACACGCCCCTTCACGACCACTCACAAATTGTTTTTGCCCCTGGCGTCGATTCGTCGCGACATTTGGACTCCCCACAAATTGTTTTTGGGCCGCCTTGGCGTCGATTCGTCGAGATGAAAGACCGGCCAAACCTACACGCTCCTTCACGGACCACTCTCACAAATTGTTTTGGGCTCCTTTGGCGTCGATTCGTCAGAGATGAAAGACCGTGTCAAACCTACACGCTCTTCACGGACCACTCTCACAAATTGCTTTTAGCCTCTATGCCGATTCAGAGATGAAAGACCGTGTCAAACCCATACGCCCTTCACGGACCACTCTCACAAATTGTTTTGGGCTCCTTTGGCGTCGATTCTTCAGAGATGAAAGACCGTGGTCAAACCTACACGCTCCTTCACGGACCACTTACAAATTGCTTTGGGCTCCTTGGCGTCGATTCGTCAGAGATGAAAGACCGTGTCAAACCTACACGCTCCCTTCACGACCACTTTCACAAATTGTTTTGGGCTCCCTGGCGTCGATTCGTCAGAGATGAAAGACTGTGTCAAACCTACACGCTCCCTTCACGGACCACTCACAAATTGTTTTGGCTCCTTGGCGTCGATTCGTCAGAGATGAAAGATCAAAATAAACCTACACGCCCTCTCACGGACCACTACAAATTGTTTTTGGGCTCCTTGGCGTCGATTCGTCAGGAGATGAAAGACCGTGTCAAACCTACATCGCCCCTTCACGGACCACTCTCACAAATTGTTTTTGGGCTCTTGGCGCCGATTCGTCGAGATGAAAGATCTGCCAAACCTACACGCTCCTCACGGACCACTCCCACAAATTGCTTCTTTTGCTCTTTTGGCGTCGATTCGTCAGAGATGAAAGACCGTGTCAAACTTACACGCCCCTTCCACGACCACTCTCACAAATTGCTTTGGGCCCCTTGGCGTCGATTCGTCAGGAGATGAAAGACCGTGTCAAACCTACACGCTCCCTTCACGGACCACTCTCACAAATTGTTTTTGGGCTCCCTTGGCGTCGATTCGTCAGAGATGAAAGACCGTGTCAAACCTACACGCTCCCTTCACGGACCACTCCCACAAATTGTTTTTGGGCTCCCTTGGTGTCGATTCGTCTGAGCTGAAAGACGGTGTCAAACCAACACACTCCCGTCACTGACCATTCCCACTAATTGTTTTTGGGGTCCCCTTGGCGTCGATTCGTCAAAGCTGAAAGAAGGTGTCAAATCTACACGCTCCCTTCACGGACCACTCCCACAAATTGTTTTTGGGCTCCCTTGGCGTCGATTCGTCAGAGATGAAAGACCGTGTCAAACCTACACGCTCCCGTCACGGACTACTCCCACAAATTGTTTTTGGGGTTCCCTTGGCGCTGATTGTTCGGAGCTGAAATGCGGTATCAAACTGACACCCACTCATCACGGACCCACTCCACTCCCACAAATTTTCATTTCATTTGACTCTTTAATTAATTGTATGCGACATATACCCCACCTTGACGAAACTGGGCATTGGTTGACAGTACATGAACGAAAGCGACTACTGAGGAATCGCATATTGGCAACTAAGTTACTGTTCTCTGAGAAACGTTTTTATACCACATTTATGAGGGCGTTCACCGGTCTCGATCCGCATGCGCTTAACTAATCTACTGTTCCGTGTGGTACACATTTCGGAGACGGGTTATCAATGTCAGCTTGCACCGCATTCGAACAGTATATGCCAAACCACACCACAGCTCTTTGTGACGTTTGACAGACGGAACATTTATGAGGCCGTTCACCGCTGTACATCTGCATGTGCATAACAAAATGATGGCTGTTTGTCAAATTCTTTTGGCACACGCAAAATTAATGAGGGCGTTCACCGCTGTGGATTCGCATGTGCCGCACTAAACGAGTGCTTTGGGCGAAACTCTTTTGGCACTCGGAACTTTAATGAGGGCGTCTATCGCTATGAATCCGCACGTGTATAACTAAATCACCTTACGGGGATACGCTTGGTTCAGGGTCGGGGGTGGATGCAACGAGATTAAAGGACTCGAATGGCAATGGCAGCTGCAAAGTTTATGATAGGGGAAGACTGATCCACATCCTTTTAATTTGGGGTGCGACCGAAACTTGGAGATGAAAATGGATGGGGAAATTACTACTTCCAAAATAGAAACGTAACGCTCGCCCAAAACATTCTAGGGGATAAAAGAGCTAACTTCATGAAAGAATTAGGAACATTTCTCGGAAAGGTTCGGACCACTAGAGAAACTGAAATTAAGGAGTGGGAAAACAGCAGTGGTTAGTACGAGCAGAGCCTAGACTGGAGAGAAATATGTAATAAATCAATAAACAATAATTAAGTTAGTCAGCAAGTTATGTTAGGTTAGTAAACAGTACAAAAATAAAATAAAATAAAATAAAAGTTATAAATTGTAGTCAATTAAGTATAAGTAGATAAATAAGTCAATAAAAAATATATATTAACTTAAAATAATTAAAATAAGTTAAATAAATTAAAATTAAATTAATAAGTTATATAAATTAAAATTAAATTAATTAAAATAAGTTAAATAAATTAAAATTAAATTAATCAAAATAAGTTAAATAAATTAAAATTAAATTAATTAAAATAAAATGTAATGAAACTGTCATAGTAATGAGCACTTTAGGGTGCAAAGGGGAGTAAGTGTTGGAAATGTAAGTGTAGAGACAATGGTGCGGACGATCTGCTGTGGCGGTTTGATTTAGGTGCTGAGAAGGTCAATCACTGGAAGGAGAATGCATGAAGTCCGCATCAGGAAAGTTTAAATAGTTTAAAAAAGTCTGATAGTTTAAAATGTACTGTGCTTCTGATGGCAGGTTTTTCCCCCTTCAGGTGTTTTTTCCTCAGCCATACCTTATGGTCTTTTTTCCACTGTTGTAATGCGATGGAGAGACCATTTGGGGTGAATATCAGAATTCGAAAGATTAGAACACGGTAGAATGTAGGTATTGTATCATTAAAAGCAAGCCTCGGCCTATACATTGCATCAAGTTTCTAATTTGGCTGTAATAATTACCTATTAAATAAATAAAACTAAATCATCTTTCAGTGTAAACTTCTTTACGCAGACAGAGCATTTGGAAGGGCGTTCACCGCTGTGGAAATGCATGTGCCTTATTAAATGACTGCTGTTTGTGAAACTCTTTCGTCACTCGAAACATTTTTGAGGGCTTTCACCGCTGTAGGTCCACATACTGAACTAAATTGGCCGGCTTCGTTTGAAATTCGTTTTGCACATCGAAATTACTTATGCGGTTGTTCACCGCTATGAATCCGCACGGGTCTAGTTAAACCATCTTTCAGAGTGAACTTCTTTACGCAGACAGAGCGTTCGTAAGGACATTTAACCGCTGTGGATACGCATGTGCCTTATTAAATGACTGCTGTTTGTGACACTTTTGGCACTCGAAACACTTATAAGGGCGTTCACCGCTGTGGACTACTAAACTACAACTACAACTACTACTACTCCGTGAGAAACCTTGCAGCAGACGGTACATTAGTGAAGTATCCACCGCCATGGAGTCAGCATATGCGCAACTAATCTACCTTTAAATCGAAAGCTCTTGGCAGTGAGGACATTGATCTCTCATCAAGCTCAGAGAGTGATCAGCCCTTTCGATCTGCATATGCCTTCTCTGGAACGTTTATCTTCATTAACACGTTCCTCATTCTGCTCTATCTCAAATTCATTTACACTTTCTGCCGAGCTTGTAATACACACTGACTGTTCGTCTACATGCTTCGCGGTATGAGTCTTTGAGAACTGCGAGTCATTCTCTCTGCCAGGTGCTCCTTGTGCACGGCACTCTCAAGCTCATCACCGTTTTCTCCAGAGTTGGGCACGAATGACCCACGAGGGGTGCTGCAGAAAACCACGAATTTGAGTTCAAGAAGTCACATGTCACCGCCATCTGTTGTTGTGCATTTGTTAGCCTGTCATCTTTCGAAAAGTGATCTCCGTCTATCATAAGGTTAAGTGATATCTATAGTCAATGTTTGGCAGTTGGCAAAATGGATTGAAGGTTGTAAATTGAACGTATTTACTTTAGGTAGAGTCCTAACTTAATAGTTTTTTGAAGGCTCAGACTTCAAGTTTTTTCGCGAAAGGAAAACTGTATCCGTGTAACTGCGTTCAGAGGACTCGATTTCCAAGTATGCCTCAAGCAGGATGAAGATGGCGGACGGGGTTATACATGCGAGTACTAGATGCGAAAAATATTGTGCGTTATCAAGTCTTATTCAAGCTCCCTCTACCATGAGGAAGTTTGAAATCGTCTAAGATGTCATATAAAGATGAATATAAAGACAGTAAATAGGAACCAGTTACTGCAAAATAAGAGGTGAAGGCGTAATATTGCTGGTGACTAGGACAAAAACCCGTAGCGTTGTTAAACGCGATATTCGATTGAATAAGATCTCGTAGTGGTGTTAAGGGTGATATTTGCTTGGAAGCTCGTTAAGCATGTAATGGTGTAAGACTTCAACACACAGAATAAATGGAAGTGAGAGTGTGAGTGAAAAATTCTAGTCATCTGTTAGGCGAATGTCTCTTTATTATTTTTATTTTATTTTACGTCAAAAAAGTTAAAAAAACTGCGTATGACGTGCTATGGGGAAAAGTGAATTGTGTGCACATTTTCAAAATTCTGTGATCCCTACACTAAGTCATATACTACTTAAATTTTGAATTTTGAAAGGGAGAAAAACTCCCATGTAATAAAATCTATTTTCAAGGATAAATAAGCAATAAATTTTGGCTCTTATTACTTCCTGCCGCGACAACATGGAAACGATAATTTGAATAATTGCATTTCTCACTGAATTCTAGAAGACGTGCACAGAAAATGAAGTTACATTTATGTCCAGAAGCAAAACAAGGGGCCATCTCAGCATTTGCTCAATGGATCAGGGAAACTGGACGAAAAACCTGATCATATAAATATTGACCCGGAAGCTGTATTACAATAGTTGTTACAGGTTGTTTATACTCATTTATACAGTCCAAATGGTAAATAATGCATTATGTATCATTGTTAAAATTAATGTTACTTTTCTTGTGATGCTCAGTATAGTCTCTAATTGTATAGAAACAGTTATGCAGCAGAAACGATTTCACTTAAGCCTTTTAAACTTTTGTATTGAATTTAATTGTTTAATGTCATCTGGCAAAGTGTTGTAAAACAATGTTCATGTATTGTATGTGAATTTTTTGTAATGAGCTGTTGATACTGTCACCTGATGAATATGATTTCTACGTCGAGTGTTATAGTAATAGACTTCGGCATTTTCTGAAATATATTCCTGCCTCTACAGCCACATTTACAAAACCAATCGATTCGTAAATAAAAAGACACGGTAATGGTAGAATGTCTAGATTAATGAAGAGAGGCTTACATGGATCATGAATCACTTATATGTCCCTTGCGAACCTTGGTTAGGAAGCGTCACACACTATCTATGCGAATCTAAAGTAGTCGCAAATCATATGATGAAGTGTATTGAGCCATCTATGAACAAAAGCGAGTACTAAATAGTCACGGGGTATATTAGTTCCTATTTTCTTTAGATACGTTACTTAAGCACAATGGGTATGATTACAGAAAACATGTTTGGAAGGAGAAGAAAATAAAGAAGATGCACAAGAACATTTTAATAAATTCCCAATGGAACTGTCAGAAATTAAAAGCAAACTCAGAATAATGGGAGATATTAAAGAACGAAATTAAAGAACCCAAAACGCAGACGCTGAAGAATGAAATAGATTATTAAGGTAAAGGTGGAAAAATTATTAAGGTAAAAATTAAAGTTAGGAAAATAGTTTAATTGTATCAAAAGAATGACCAACTTAATATAGCTCAGACCAACATCCATGAACTATTATGAGAAAAAGTGACAAATGTCCACACGCAGACAGGTTAAATGACTTCCTACGCCTTCGAGGTGGGTTGGTCCAATTCTCCCGACGGGGGGATACAGAGGGGCCTCAAAGTATTCCCTTTCCTTCACAAGTCATTTTCTCCCCACGTACATTCTCACTCTTCCATACCATCCTCTGTCTCTTTTCTTCTCCTCTATTTCACTGGCTCCCTGTATGTCGAAGCTCAGCCATGTTTGCTAAGGCATGGCGACCCGTGTCGGAGGGAATGCATGTCCCGGCGGTTGAGGGGCCTGTCTGTTTCCAATTGCTCGTGCTACTTCTTTCTTGGCATCCAGGATACGTGCTCTACGTATTTTAAAAGGCCATCTCTGTAGGTCTACACACTTGTTTTCGGCCATGGACTCTTCTAGACGGGCGGTCGGGTGAAATGACTATTGTACCTGGCTATCGAAATAAAAGCTGGTATGCACCACTGGAGCTTCGTTAGAAATGATTGGGTATGGATTATATTAGCATTATTTCTAATACAAGGGGGTTCAAATATGAACGGGACTGATTTTTTTTACGAAATACTTTATTAGCAAAAATTTATTTGTACATGTAATTCTTCAAAGTACGCCCCTCCAGAGTTAACAATTTTTTTCCAACGTTCTGGGAGCATTAATGCCCTTTTCATAAAAGTCTTTTGATTGTCGGCATATCCACTCCCGAACACTGTGGATGACTGCGTCATTATCCGCAAATCGCATGCCTTGCAAATGTGATTTAGGCTTTTCAAACAGGTAAAAATCACTTGGGGCCAAATCTGGACTGTACGGCGGACGTGGTAGAAGGTCCCACTTCAATTTGTTGATGGTTGCCATGGTTGTTTTAGCAGTATGAGGCCGTGCTTTGTCTTGAAGCGAATGCTACCTACTTCACCTCTTCCGTTTGGATCGGATCTTTCTTGATTTCCGTTTCCAAAGTGCTGAATAATAAGCTGCATTGATGGTTTCAGCTTTTGCACATGGATAACACCTTCCAGTCCCCAAAAGTTGCTATCACTTTTCCTGCCGAACGGATTCTTTGGTTTTATGGGAGAAGAGGTCGCCATTCACGATACCTGCTGGGACTCAGGAATAAAATGGGTGAACCCACGTTTCATCAGTGGTTACAATGGACTTCAAAAATGCATTTTCAAATCAAAATAGAAGAACACTGGCAGCTTCTGTATGTGCATCAATTTGTTTTCGGCCGTCAAAGTGCGTGGAACCCACCTAGCATTCACTTTTCTATATTTTAAGTGTTTTTTTATCATGTCTTCTACACTACCCACACTGATGCCAATTACTGATGCAACTTCTTTGATAGTGATGCGCCTATTCTCACAAATAACCGCATTAACACGATCAATGTTTGTTGGGGTTATGGATGTTAGCGGCCGACGATTATGAGGTTCATTCTCAACGCGCTCTCTTCCCTCTCTGAAACACTTACACCATTCAAACACACGGGTCCGTGAGAGGCACTCTTCCCTGTACTGTTTTTTGAGTCTCTGCAAAATTTCCGAAGGTTGGACGTTTTCTCCAACGAGAAATTTGATGATTATGCGTTGTTCCACGATCTCGTGTACTCCTTTTGTTCACTCAATGTTCTAGCAAGACCTAGACTCGATTGAACAGGTTCTAACCTGCAAAGAAGGGAGGTGGGGGGTTGTGGCTAGATTCTCGCCAGGCGGTGCAGCTACTGCGCATGGCGGGGTATTTGAAAAAAAATCAGTCCCGGTCACATTTGAACCCCCTTGTACTTTACATGAAAGAAAAAATGAGTACCATAAATTTGTACCAACATTTTAACTTTAACTGCGCTGTTTTGTGGAACAAAGCAACGACGGAAGTAGGGTTTACTCGTATTTCCTGGCGCGCAACCCCGTGAAGATCTCAGCATGTTCATTTTTTCGTGCTCCCTGACAATTCGGAACTATCACTCTTAATATCCGTATATACTATAAGCAAAGATAGCTTCGACTGCACTCATCTTCAAAAGAAGTTCAAATTCCTGTTGAATATGATGGACATTTCGATCAGAATGGTTTTATCCCACTGAACAACATGGTCGGTTCATCGAAAAATAGAAGATGTACTGATGTCGTCAAAGACGATGTGCGACACTAATCGAAAGTCAAAACCATACGTATTGCAGTAAATTTAGTTCTTTTTTTTACTACAATACGTATGTATTCTCACGAATGACACGAACTTTCTGCAGCAATTTTTAAAAATTTCTTTAGTGTGGACTGGCTTTCCAAGGTCTTGCCCACTTCGATTCAACTGCCATCTATCGTCACCGAAAGTAATATTTTCTTGAATTTTTTCAACTTTTCAGTTTCTTAACAGTAGAAACTGAAGTATGTCAAAATATTAAAGAAAAGCAAAACTCGTTAAAAATAGACATTTTCATTCAAAATTGAAGCCATTTCTTAAGTTAGAAAATAGCGATTAAGCATTACTGTAATACAGTTGAAGCTTTTTCATAGAAATCTATTAAGTTTTGAAAATTTCATTTGAAGTCGTTTCAGTTCTTCCACTACAAATGCACATCGTATTCAAATTGATGGAAATGGTAATATTAACGGCGTAAGATATATATAAAATTATATGTAATGTTTAAAAAGCAAAATGATACACCAAAATAAGCATCACCTTAAACAGTACAGTAAGCACTACCGGAAAAAATGAAAAAAATTGGAGCAAATTTTGAGAAAATGGCGTTTGAGCGTTTCTAAAAATGCGGATTTTAGAGCTTATTTTCACAAAAACTGTTATGCTTTTAAGAAAATTTATTTACCATTATTTAAAGCACATGTACTCATAAATATAATACTGTGAAGAAACAGCCACTAAAGCGGCATACTGATGAGAGAAGTGAAATGAAATTAAAAAACAAAGAATAGATGGCGATTATGTCATCGTATAGGGTTCGTTTGGCACTAACCGCACCCAAAATTTGAAGAAATTGAGCCGTTTTCGAGAAAATCTTGTTTGTAATTTTAATTGACAAATACTGCACGCACTATTGCACGAAAACTACTAAAATGTACAAAAATGTACATGACTTTAATGAAAGTAGTTCTTCAAATTAAAACTGTTGTTCATAACAACAGTTTTAACTTGAAGGAAAAGTCTCTATCTTCAATATGTAGTTGTGTTAGTTGCCGAAAAATCTATTTTTACAATCTCCGATAATTCAGAGTTAATCCTGAAAATCGGACCTATGCCACCTTTAGAAGTGTATATAACTATTCTTACAAGAAATTTAAAGAAAAAAATGGTGCCATTTTTGAGAACATTTTGAAAATATCCCTACGGCTTCATATAAAGTCCCCAAAAAATTAATAAATGTTTTTCAAAATTGCTGAGCTGGCTCTCGCAAAAACGACAGGGGTTTCTTCAATTTGGAAAAAGTCCTACGCATGGTTTAGGCGCTAGGTTTGTTCACATACACCAGACCATGGACGGACGAACGTTTTGCTTTCAATTGTTTTTTTGGCATCAAAGACCCACAAATCAGGGATTCTGGCTACACTACGTGTTAGAGGATGTTTTTCTCTTAATTTAGCAACTTGGTTTTTACTTTTTCGTTACCAGAGCCCAGCAATGAATTTTTTCCGCCGAAAATCCGCCGTTTTCCCATGTCCTTAACCTTTCACTATACTACGTATATTATTATTGCGTATATACGTTCGTATACAAGAAAGAAAAAACTGATCAAAACTCGTCTATTGAGTTCCCGGTCAGACGTTTGTTACAACAAATATATCGCTCAGGTACATGCAACCCACAGGCAGCCACATACCTTAGCCATGTTGATTCAAGCGGCAGTGTTTTTGATTTTGTCAAAACAAATAGTAAAATCTGTGGTAAGATGTATGGGGATATGATTATCTGCTCACATTTTGAGTACCAGAATCCCATCCTAACATTTTAACGATAATTCGATGAAAGATTAATGAAAGCACAATATTTTTGCACATTTTTCAATTTTCTATGTTTGGAGTTGAGTTATGCGTGAGTCATGAACATCACGATCTTCAAGGAAACTTGTGACACCTTTCATACATAGTTCAATTTTAAGACTCGCCATTATCATATTCTGAGATGAATTTTGCTAACTGAGTACGATACCGTAAGTGAATTTGTGCTATACGTTGGGGCGAAATCTGAAAATAATGAAATATTCAGGTTTACAAATCATATTCCCGTTTTTCTTTCAGGCTTAGTCAAATTCCCGTTTTTTTTCTTTCTTTTCTTTTTCTTTTTCTTTTCTTTTCGGTTTTCAAGGTTTCCAGGTTCGCTCGCCACCCTGTTCGTCAAAGAAACGGCACAATCCTTTTCGGAATGTCGCTCTGACGAACAGATTGCGCTGCACCGCCGGACCTAAAAGAAATAGCCGGCCACCAGGTACATGTGTCCGCCTACCCGACCTAAACTCTTTGTAAGGGTGTGTGGTAAATCACGAAGACTTCTCCACCGAATCGGAAGAAAATTTTGAAAGCTTTCGAATCATATGGTGCATCCGAGATTTACAGGATTCAGCGAAGAGTAAATGGGGTACCTACCCTACTCAACTCCGATACTGACCTCGACTGTCCAATCTCTAACAGAAAAGATATCTTGTAGTTTCTACTATCTCCGTGTCAAGTAGTATGTTCCAAACCCTCTGCCCTGCTTTAAATGCCAGGTTTGGCCATTCGCAACTCGCTGCATGAGCGCAGTCTGCGTGCACTGTGGAAGGAGGCTTGTAACGACTTAACTGCTCCGCAGAGGCAAAGTGCGTGAACTGTTGTGAAACATCCTCAAATTCCAACCAGTGCCCCATTTTCCAAGAGAAAGAGATCCAAAGATCAGATCTCTGAGAAAGTTTTCCGGAGGCACGACGCCGTTACCAAACGCGAAACCCCGTGGACATGGCCCGAGGTTTCGCTGACACCGTGGGTCAGCAGAAGAAAGTAAATACTGAAACCCAAACGCCTAAAGCCTCCTCTTTACGCGATGCTGCATGTCAGGTGTCCTTTGATGACATCGGCGGAGATGCCTACCCCAAATCTCTTGTCCAGTCTGAAACAAAAACGGAAACCAAAAGCATAAATATTTCAACAAACACTCAAACGCATCCAGAGAAGCCGAGGCCGACAGGCCCTATTGCTAGATCTAGGTATTATATTTATGCATACATGTGCTTTAAATAATGTCGAGTAAATTTTCTCGAAAACGCATCACTTTTGTTGAAATGAGCTCAAAATTACTCATTTTCAGAATAGCTCATACACCATTTTCTCAAAGGTTGCTTCAATTTCTTTCTTTCTTTAAACTATTTCAACGAATAGAATAGTAGTAATGGTACTGTTTTATATAAAGTAATGTTCGTTTTTTAGTATTCTTTTGTTTTCCCTAAAATTGCACAAATGTTTTTTTGTTATGTTTTTTTTTCTTTCAATATCTCATGCCAGTAATATGCACATTTCAATGGATGTATTATTGAATTTAGGAGGAAGTTCTTCAAATTACTTCAAATGAAGTTTTTCGAAAATCTTAAGTAGATTCCAGAGAAAAAGAACTTTAATTTTGCATTTACAGTAAGGCTTAACGCCATTTTTTTTAAACGGCTTGAAATTTTTCAATGAAATTGCTATCTAAGACAAGGTTTTAGCCTTCTTTAATACTCTTAAAATAATATTTCGGTTCTACTATTTGGTAATCGAAGAGTTGAGAAAATGGCAAAAAAATGTATTTTGGGCGGCGATAGATGCCAGCTGGCAAGAGGATGAGGGAAGACCATAGAGCCGGTCCACTCCAAAGGAAGTTAGAGAACTTAACTTCGAGAAAGTATGTGCTATTCTGTAGCACTTCCAGTTACTGTATGTAATTTAGTAAATCCAAACTGCAGGACCACTTGCTTGCAGACATGTACCAAATTGAAGTTTTTTGGGATTCAATTTAATAAATAAAAAATTGTATTTTTGAGTAATAATCATTTGGTGTTTCTGTTGCAGTAAATTTTATCTCAGGTTTTTGGCCCACTATCTGTCTTGTGAACTATGTATAAGTCTTTGTGTAAATAGTTTGGCATTTTACCAGGAAGCATTAGCTATTTTCTAAACATATTTCTGATGGTTCTGAGATGTCTAAGGTATAATCTCCTGAGTATATGATAAGTGCTATTTAGTTATATTGTTTTGCAGAAATTGTGTAAGTGTTAGTCACATAACATGATTAAGCACATGAGAATATTTTAGTAATCGAAAAACTGTTCAATACCTGTAATAAATGTTGAAAAAGTAATTCTGATATATTATCGACCTTGGATTTTCATCCACGATCCATTGAGCAACCAGCCGCTTTTGATATGTGTCGTATATCGGAATATGAGAAACCTCCAAGTCCAAAAACTCTGCTTTGAGATTTGACGAAGTTGAAGTAGAATCATGTAATTTGTTTTACTTGTTCATCACTTGTACCAGGTAGAGGTCAAACATGTTTCTGTAATGTAGTTTATCATGTAATATTGCTTTGAAGAAAGCAAGCTTTTTTGAAAAAAGACAGATTTTGTGACTGTTTGTGCAGATGCAAGTTTCTGTTTATTTATAAAACTTATCAATAATATTCATTTGTATTGTACCTTAGTAGCAATTATGATAATAGGCTGAAATTTGACAGGTGTTGATAGCTGGAATGTCATTTTAATAATGATGCAATATTAAAGAAGTAATAGTCATTAGTTATATTTGGACAATTGTCTAAATTCATGGTTTCAATAGTCAATGGCAAAGCAAAAACTGTATGTCTGATTACTTGCTTACTTCTTTCGGTAAATTGTATTATGCATACATGTATTATTATTACATTGTTTATGATTGTATATTAATTTTTTAGTCTTCTAAATTGCTCTAGCGTATTTATTTCATACATAAAATAATGTATTAATTTGACGCTATTTGAAAAAACTTCATTTTAAATTTCCTGGTCGTCATTACGCCCCCACCTCCATTGGTAGAACGCCTCGACGCTATTAGCCTGCCACATTGGGTCTAAGATGGCTGCTTCTCCATGAAAATTAGAAATATGAATAAGAGCGTTGGGATTATCGTTGAGTGCCGCTTCATTATTATACTCTCTGAGATCTCTGTAACGCAATTTCATTAAGTGAACTGACTATCTGCATTTTTTACGCCAGCAAATTTAATTTTATAACCTACGCATTTTTCAATTAAGTGGTCCGCGACGCCACCGCACGTCACTACCCGACGGATCCATCGTGTTATTATTCGCCAGGGCCTTCCGGCCCTCGCTCGAGAGACTTGGTTCGCGCCTCCGCTGTCGCCCGGCGCTCGCTGCATTATATACCTCCTCGCTTTTAAGAGAATTTATTTTGAAGGGAACACTACTTTAAAAGAAATTCATACCATCTCAGTAGACACAAACCTGCGAAGAAGACTTGAAATGCGAAATACACACAATTCCACGCCAACAAATTATCAGGTAGTATCTCATTTAAACATTGAACATAAATAATTCAGCGAGCCAGTGAACTGCGCAACTATAAACGTAGAAATCGCGAGAAATAATGAATCATAAAAGGAAACGTGCCAATCCCAAACCCGGATCAACCTAAAACCTAATAAATGCCAATACAAACACAAATCCAAACTAAAAGAAATTAACTCTAATAATACTCTAATTTAATAAACACTAAGCAATATACACGATGGAAGTACAATGAATGGGCCGCGAAATTTTGAATGGATCTCCCTACCACGCGTAAAACGATACGCTGACAATGAGGAATGAATAGAACCGAATGTTCCAAGACAGAACCGGGAGCGCTTCGGCTCGTAATAGTTCCCAAAAGCACCACAATGGCGCTTAGAGCACGAAATTGCCGCCGAGGCCTTAGCCGCAACTGGAAATAACACCATGATCCTACCTTCTCACTGCACACCCAAAGAGTCTCTCATACGTGGACACCATGCTTACTGTCAACTCGTAAGCGGAGTTCAAAATTAAATTATAGCGTTTTCCATTCACCGCACTAGTGCGCACTCAGAGCAGCCAGTTCAATTCGACTTCGGCTAGGGGTGCACGAGTGCAAAGAACTGCGTGTTCCATTCGCACATCGACACGGACCCAGGGCGCACTAAACTGCACCGACGATCGCGTCAGTGCAGTCCAGTGCACCGGGCCATTGTGAGGTTAGGTAGGGAAGTTATCCATGCTGATTTAGATTCGTGGTGAAATTGTGAAGTCATTTGAGGATCTTCTGTGGTGCAGAGATACTTCGAATGATGGAGTATATTATGTTGTGCAAGAAATGTCTTAAAATAATGTTTGTGATTTAAGAGTTCGGAAAATCAGATTGTGTTTTTCTGTAAATTTAACTCATAACTCTTTACATTAACAAATCCCCTGTGCAACGAAACTAAAGTGTTTTAGGTAATGTCTCACTCCTGGAACGCTACTAAAGTGAAAATAAAAATAGTGACCCTTACAAAATCATTCAAATATATATGCCAAGAAATGTTTCTCGCACGCCCATACATATACCAGTGGAAATGTTTATGTTAATAATTTTATTGTTTGTAGTAATCAAACAATTCTACAGAAGCCTTTCGGTTCAAAATCTTGTGTAGTATGTCGATCACTGGCAAATCTCGAAATATGAAATTATGACTCATACGCATTTGAAGTTTTCGTAGTTTTTAAATCAAGAAATCACACGTTAATAATTTATGAGTTAAGAAGTAAGAATTACCAAAAGACTTCATAAAAATTATAACGACGATCATAATTCAAAATTGTTATTTTTCGAGTTCCGTCAGTGTGACTGACCAAGAACAGCTGTGTATAATTTCACTGCGTAGCGCACAAGCACTGACTCAGTTCCGGAATCCATTTCATTCGTAGCTGCCCTTCACGCGTGTGGGGCAGCACTATTGCGGAGCGATGACGTTTCGCTCTTGCACTACGGAGGGTTTCAGCAAAACGAATGGAAAACGCCATTAGTTTTCGCGGCCTTTCTTACAGCCATATTGAAAATTAGCTGCATTTACCTAATTCTAAATGAATAATTAACTGCTTTATAAAGCCTGCCCACTTATTCGAGCAGTCGTTCTATGCTTTCTTGACTTAAATAAATCCAAAATCCATTCAATTTGTAGGAATATAAAAATTCTTGAGGTTCTTAATCATAAAATGACGAGAGTTAGAAATATGGTCAATCATAATAAGTACAAGGAACAATTATTAGTAATAACACACTTTTTATTTACCTTTTAAAACAAGTAAAAAAAGTATAAATAGGTTAATAAGCAAAGGAACCAAAGAAAGAAAATATGTAACAGTGCTGTTTAATTACAAAATATCAGTGTCCACCAACTGAAAAAGTTTTTGAAATAATAAATATACTTGCTCTACATATCAAGTCCATTACTATTGAGAATTTAACATAAGCAAAATTTTAGCTCTTTGGTGATCTCCCAGTCGAATATTCCAAAAGCTATCAATGTAAAACTGAATCACTTCCCATTACAATTAAAGTATTCATCACTCAATGATCCAACAAATGATATTGAATGCTGTTAAAGTAACACCATTAATTGAATTTCACATGAATAATCAATTCGCAATGAGAATTCATTTTAGTTTTCTCACATGCTGACACACATTGCTACAATTGTTACAATATTCCTATTAGATATTATGAGCTTAGCTACATCAATACAGAATCTTAATATTCAGTAGTAATAACTAGGCAGTTACAAGCAAACTTTCAGAGGCCATATATGAAACACTGAGCACATCTTTAAAGCTACAAATGGGAACTCTTCTGAAAACTGAAATGAGAACAAGGATAAACAAAAAATAATTAAGAATTCAAAATGAAATTTAAATGAAAGATTGAGAACAAAAAATGCCAAGCATTTTACCAAATGAATAATAGTGCAAGTTTAGAAGTTAATACACCAAAACAGTTATTTGCATCAAATTATTGAAAACATATATCAAAATATTAAATGAAATCTATAAGAAGTTAACCAGCAATTTTCGAAATGCATAATATACAGAAAAACAAGATTTGCATTAAATTAATACTGAACAGAGATAAATTACTGAATTATACAGCACAGAACATAAGCAACGAGTATATTGTGACGTCGTGGGAATACACAATAACACAGACACGAGCTTCAATGATAAATATGTACAGGTTTATTCACAATATGTACAATAAACATTTAAGTTACTTTTAGCTCTTGGAAAACGTTTACTTCCCTGATCGCAGGAGCGATCCTTAAAAATGTAATCTGACTCGTGGCCCGCGCCACTCCTCAGCGAACCTTATGCACACAGCACGTGGCTCCCGTGACGTAGGTCACTCGTGGAAAATCTCCACCCCGGCGTCCCAACACATGGGTTGCCGTACGAGCCTCGCTCGGCTCCGCACCGCCCTGGGCGCAAGTTTGTGCATTCGCACGAGGGTTCCACTCAGCTCGACAAACCCCACCCCCGCGCTCTCCGTTCCTTCTTATATAGCCCCCACCCACGTGACCTGAAACGTCACTGGGTTTTTCACACGGCCCGCGCTAGTCGCGTTGCCAGGCATTTTGGGCATCCCTTTCCCTGATTCTAAGAATTTTGCACGGCACGCGGCAAAATGCGCTGTCCTGCATTTGGGCATCCTTCCCCTAGCTCTTCGGAATTCTCCCAATACCGCATTGTTCTTACATCCTGCTTGGCCTTGCGTCTAACCCTATGCCGCCATTTTGGAGGAAGTACAATACGTTACAGTATCTAGCAATGAGAGTTAAACAAATTGTAAATTTTTGGACAAGTATACAGTGGCGGCTCGTGGTCATGCCATTAGGGTGTGCAACATTTCTCGTCTTTCTCCCTTCCTCCCACTCTCTCTCTCTCTCTCTCTCTCTCTCTCTCCACACACACACACACACACACATTAACATGAGTAATGACAATTAAACACAAATCATCTTATGATGTCTGATAGCATGCCGAACAATTCTATTCCATTGTTTCTTTTCAGCAATTTTTTCTGTGGCTTTTCCACAGAAATTATTTCACTTCTACTGCTTCATATTTTCAACGCCATTCATTGTTAGTTGCACAACACCTCTTGACAGAAAAACGAACTCTCTGATTTCGGTTTCTCAAAACACATTGAAACGTAGCCTAATACTTACGTTTACAAAATACTCTTGGTGTTTGAATACTTCGGAATGGTTTTGTAATTGCTACTCACTTTAAAATACAAGGGAATATACATATTATATACAATTAACATTTTTATGAATGCAGCACTACACAGCAATGCGTTCGCGTTTCGCGCGCTAGTGCGAAAGCTCATTTAAGTGGAGAGATATCTCACACTTTCTTCGTCCAATGTCACACACTTCGGTTAAAACTTGTGCTACTCGAATGTTTATCTTCGAGACACGTCAGGGCATTTCCCGAGATCGCCACTGCGCCGGCGCCGTAGAAGGAACACCGCGGGGGATTGCTCCAGTCCTCCATAAGCCACCGTTGTTCCCCCTCATTCCCCTGCAGCACCACGGCAGCCTAGGACGCCATTTCCTCGGTCGCATTTTCCCGAGTGTGCTCCCGCAGGCTTTCACGAAAGAAAGGCGGACGGACCGGCAATCGCAGCCTGGAATGGCGCGCGTGTTTGAAATAACATGTTTCGAAATGCTCGAGAGGACTTGTATCTCTCTTGTTAAGAGATGTTTAAGAGAAATGGCACCGAATTAATTTGGGTGTGCACATGCGAACGTGCGAATACCCACGAGCCGCCACTGCAAGTACATTAAAAATTGTTATAGCTAGAATGAAGACAAAGTTAAGAAACGACATTTGCATACTCAAAATACAAAATGATGACTTCTATTTTTACACTGTTATACGCCGGCAACATACTGAAGGCATTGTGAATATTATTATTCTCACCACTAATATAATTTAAACGCAGATGAACGAAAAGACAATAATATACAAATAAGATCTGATTCAAACACCCGTCGATTCAGTACAACAGTTCTACACGCCACCATCAAACACCTCTCATGTTTTGACTGCAAAACACATGGCGACCCCTAGTTCGCGGGGCGTCCACCAAGAGCGCTGAAACCATAGTCAGCCACTCTATACAGAATATTATAGCTCGTTGTGCTTGCCCAACACCCCCTGAATATAGAAAGCCTCCACACTGATTTACGACGTCATCATAGGTAGTCCGAACGTCGGACAGGTGGGTAGTTCGCAGTTATACTAGAAACCCTTACGTTTGCTATTATCATTCTGGAAATATGTTACAACAAAGATGTTCCGATTCAATGTCCACATCAGTGAAATTAAGTACTATATTTCAAGAATCCATAAGAAATTCGTTCTAAAAGCATTTACCTCCAAGTTTTTAAGAGTGATCTCACGAACATATTTTCGCAGATACTTCACACCCCCAAGCATTTCACATTATTACAAGGAAAATAGTGAAAACTTTATAAAGATAGTATGTTATAAATCATAATGTATGTGCAAAAAGTCCAATCACATTTATTAATACATCTACAGTATTACATATACAACATGGGCGTAGCCAGGGGGGGGGCAGGGGAGGGCAGTTGCCCCCCCCCCCTAAATCTTAGGACATTTATAATTTTGTATAAAAAACAAATCGAAGTATTGTGTTTTTAAAACATCTCTACAAAGAAGAAAAATTTGAAAACATAATTTGACATATAAAATAAACAGAAAACATATAAAAAATGTAATCCTTTTACTTAAACTTTGTTTACGCACGCAAATTCATTTTCGGCCCCGCCGCGCGGCGAACGGGCTGCGGCCCCTTCGCGCGCCCGCCCATGTCCCTTTGTCATTCAATATCACCGCCGCCGCACGTGTTTCGGCTTGCCTGCGCGGCTGCAAGCCCCAAGCAAAGATGCAGTGGCCTTCGCCGACAAAGACATTTGTCGGCGAAATACATACGGCGCGGTTTGCGAGTTTTATTGCCACTCCGCCGACCGACCACCATCGAGGCTTGGCGCGGCGCGCTTCAAACCCCGCCATTGACAGGGCGAGGTTTATGACCTGTTTGCGCCCACACCCCCAGCTGGCGGCACCTCCATAAAGTTAGAATCGCAAAGTTTTCAAAAATTATTGAAACTAGGCTCAACATTTGTCGCTTTTTTGTCGCTAATTTGTTACGCAAAAATAAAATTTGTCGCTCTTCATTTGACTCTGGTATTAAGATTCGGCTAACTTGATATCAAGTTAGCATCGCAAACGCAAGAAAACCAACTAATTACAGACATAAATAAAAAATAACACCATAGGAATTTGTCGCTTTTTTGTCGCTCCAGACTTTACAAAAAAACAATTTTGTCGTTCTTCAAATATTATCGAAAAAGCATTTTTTTCGCAAACGCGATGCCAACTTGATATCAAGTTAGCATCGCAAACGCAAGAAACCAAATCTAATTACAGACATAAATAAAAATAACACTAAAAGAATTTGTCGCTTTTTGTCGCTCCAGACTTTACAAAAACAATTTTGTCGCTCTTCAAATATTAACGAAAAGCATTTTTGTAAACGCGATGCCAAATTTCTGATATCAAGTTAGCATCGCAAACGCAATAAAACCAACTAATTACAGACATAAATAAAAAATAACACCATAGGAATTTGTCGCTTTTTTGTCGCTCCAGACTTTACAAAAAACCAATTTTGTCGCTCTTCATATATTAACGAAAAAGCATTTTTTTCGCAAACGCGATGCCAACTTGATATCAAGTTAGCATCGCAAACGCAAGAAAACCAACTAATTACAGACTTATCTTTTTAAATATATGTGGAGAAAAAACATTTAAAAAAGTATTAGTGACATTATGTGGAAGTCCGTCGATGTAGAGCAAACTATTTTTGTCGCAATATTTTGGGAAACCAAACACATGGACTTTAGACCCTCCTTGTAATATCCACGGCAGTTTGGTACAGCACATTCATATGGCTTTTTAGAAGAAACATCACTGATATGCCAGCTTCAATACTTATTTTATACTGAATATCTTCACCGTCCAGAATGATCGTTCTAGAATCTTCCCAGCTTTCGAATTACGACACACTGTTGCTACCCAAACAACTGACCATGTGCAAATCACGCTGTTGCCTAGGACTACTCTGGACGCCATGACACTACGTCACAACCTCAGTGTGGAGGCTTTCTATATTCAGGGGGTGTTGGGTTGCCCAGCCCGAGAGAAGATGGCGGTGCGGGCAACACTCCCTTGCAGGTTGTAACAACCTTCTAGTGAGTAACGTGGTGTCAATCCAGACATTTTTACTATTGTAAAAATAAGAAATTATTTTAAAAATACATTGGCAGGAAGAGTGTTGATTTATTTTCATTTCCTATTTTATTTACAGAGCATGTAACTTAATAAGTACTGGTGCCACATCATGCTTTTATTTTTCAATTCGAAAATGCTAGGTATTGGAAAACCTTAACATGGATTTACTGGTTATATTTCACCGATTTTCCCGCTTCTAAGACATTCATATTACTAGTTGATTCCAGATTAGAAACTTGTACAGGTTGCATCACTACTCCAGGTGTCGTGCTCGGCAGTCGACACCACAGCTCCGCGCTGCCGATGCACTCTGCTTGAGCAGCCTGTTCAACAGCGAAACAGCAAAAACGGAAAAGTCTGCTCAGCATCAGAGGATAAGGAAGGTTCTCCGCGGATAAGAGGCTAAAGCCCTCGACGTGCACATCCGTTCTGCCGCGGCTTCTCCACCTGAGTAGGGCAAATTTCACAGGGTGAACACGCATGGGGATCAATTCCTTTCGCTATTTAGCCAACGACTCGTATTTTGCAGTATGTTCTTTTAGCCCGCGAAGCACTGAAAAGTAGTTATCTGCCACTTCGCATTTGCTTCACTAAAGGTCTTCCCTGAGAGCTCTGTCGACAAACGAGGTATTCATCAGATCGTTGCGAATCTACATGTGCGTAATTAAAGTATTTTTATTTACGTTGGAAAATATTCACTTCGCACCTTAGCAACCAAACAACTAAACAAGCTTTAAGAGCGCGTCCATAGCAATAGCCGTTAAAAGGGTCGAGAATCCATAAAAAATGTTTAAAGAACTTTTGGGTTTAAATTGTATCAGTGTTCATAAATCTCGGGATCAATATGACGTTGACATAAAACAATTTTGGGGAACAAATGTTAACAAAATGTATTTTACAATTGTTTTGGTACGTATGTAAGATGTGTTTCACGTAAGATGTGACCTGTAATACCAACCTCCCGTAAACCACCCGCCATACTTACTACATTGACTTGGGGACTTTTAATTAGAATTTAAGTTGGAGGCGGCAGGGGCCAACTCCAACTTAAGTCCCCGATGTAATGGAAGTATATCAGTTAGGAACTTTTTCTTCGCCGGAGATTGGCATGCCTGCTGTGAAACTTAATGTGTGCCCAATCCAGCGGTCTAAGAGGCAAAACGAGCTAGCGCGAGCGAACTAGACGTCAAGCTAGCACACATCCGTTTTCTCGACGAAAATACGTGGCAATTAATTCAAAAAATGTGGCAATTGATTGGAAATTAATTAGCAATAAATGATTTGACATGTTTCGTGTCGGTGTGCTGACTTGGCTGTTCCAGCTTGACGCACCTAGATTTGAAGCTAAGTCTTATCTATTCTTTGTGCCTTCAATATAGGTTATGATACCTTCATAGCACTACTTACATGCAGCAAAAGCACATAGGACATAGATAAGTAATTTTAATGAGATAATAATGTTAACATCATCGGAATTATTTTCGTAAACATTGCCTGTTGAAAAACGTTTACGCCTCGAAGCACTTCCTGAAGATGATGGCATGGTATCAGGTACATGGTCAGGTGTACATGGCACATTCTCAGGGCTACAGTTCTCAGATATATTGTGAGAAATTACAGCCTTATTTTTCCATCCTACGTCTTTACCCTTCTTACATTTACTTTTCGCCTTCCTCATTTCAATAAATCAACGCACAAACGACCGAAAACACCACAAATCTCCAAGAACCATAATAGAATACTCAAATTCGCTCATAAAAAAGATAAACAGCGTTTCCACGGAGACTCCTTGTGACTGGTAGGTGAGCCAACGTAGAATATAATACTAAAAGAACTTCCTAAACACAAAAGACTTCCAAAAACAAACAACGGAAGAATAAAAGACTTCCTAAAAACAAACAACGGAAGACTAAAAGACTTCCTAAAAACAAACAACGTAATTTCCAAAAAACGCTGAGCTATGACAGATAAAGTAGGCGTGATCCCCTGACGCAGGGAGGCATTTAAATGTCATTTTAATGCCGTTTCAAAGACCGTCATGTCCGTTTCAAAGACCGTAACGTAACGTAAGTTTTTGCAACAGAAAAAGTACAAAAAATACAAAACCGATTAAAACCAAATATCGAAATTTTCCTCCACATGGCTTAACACCTCCTGGATCATATACAAGTCTTTGAACATTTTAGCTGTTTTGAGTGAATGATGTGCAATGAGTGAAATATGTGCAATGTAAAAAAATAACAGAAGCAATAATTTCTCAAAAAAGGCTCTCAATTTTTTTCTTTAAACTTTAAGTAGGGTTAACATTTAATGTACTGTATAAGATGACAAACGTAATTTTGCAGTATTTTCTTTTCTTCATATCTCACAAATTTTTTTTTTCCCTGTCTCTCATGTCGTTGTCACATAAATGGTAATTAGATTATTGCATTCGTGACAACATGTGCTTCAAGTGATGACAAAAGTTACTCGAAAATGTAATAGTTTTCTCAAAAAATGAGCTCATATATTCCGCATTTCTTCAAAATGCTTAGTACTCAGTTCAAATAAAAGTAATTTGGTGGTATCTTCATTTTTCAAAATACACAATGTAATATTTTTTCAAATATTTCTACGCTGTTAATTCACCCATTTGCGGTATTTGTTTATTCCATTTAGATAGAAGGGTTTCACCGCGCGCTCGAAACTGCGCGCTCGAAAACCGCGCGCTCGAAAACCGCGCTCTCTTCGAAACGCTCGAAAACCGCGCGCTCGAAAACCGCGCGCTCGAAAACCGCGCGCTCGAAAACCGCGCTCGAAAACCGCGCTCGAAACCGCGCGCCTCGAAAACCGCGCGCTCTCGAAAACCGCGCGCTCTCGAAAACCGCGCGCTCTCGAAAACCGCGCGCTCTCGAAAACCGCGCGCTCTCGAAAACCGCGCGCTCTCGAAAACCGCGCGCTCTCGAAAACCGCGCGCTCTCGAAAACCGCGCGCTTCCGAAACCGCGCGCTCGAAAACCGCGCGCTTCGAAAGGGAAACCGCGCGCTCGAAAACCGCGCGCTCTCGAAAACCGCGCGCTCTCGAAAACCGCGCGCTCTCGAAAACCGCGCGCTCTCGAAAACCGCGCGCTCTCGTAAACCGCGCGCTCTCGAAAACCGCGCGCTCTCGAAAACCGAAAGCTCTAATGGCAAGCGCGCTCTTAAAAACAGTACTCCCTGAAACACAGCACGCTCTCAAAAATACAATGCGCTCTCTTTCTTGCACGAACATGCGATTCGCACATGCGCCCTCTTAAGGCATCGTCTTCCTGCTTCTTAACTCTTAAGCTTTATCTTCTCCTTCTTTCTTGGCTTTCGTGATACGAAACGCCGGATATTCGATATCATGTTCCAGGTGTAACAATAAAACACTGAAATCACCAAACCATATTCAAATTATTAAAACTTGGCAACTGAACAACTATTAAAGCTTACAAAAAGTAGAAAAATTCTTGTTAATAATGTCGTTTCCCAAAAAATTGCAATGGTTTGCGTCAGAAACAAAATGATCACATCAGAAAATCAAACTTCCTCCTCTCGATTAATTAATTCTCACGTTTTCATCTTCTAAGAACTTACGAAATATAGAGGAAATTTTGTGATGCTGCTGCAAAAAGTTGCCATTATTTCTACGGGAAAGCTGGTATTGGTCCTGGTGCCAACTAAAGGGAACAATTTCTTATCCTATTCTAGTGGAACGTGACCACTGACCACGTGACCACGTGACGAACCACGTGACCACTGAACAGGTACTCTGTTTCCAGTGTCAGTCCAGACGCTGTCCACCATGTTGCATTGAGAGCGAGTAGTGTTGAGAAACATTTTGAAAGTGATACAAAATGACAATTTTCAACGCTAACCAACCAAAACTAACACGATGAAGGTAATTCAATATTTAAAACAAATGCTACATGTATTTGTTTCGAGACTTGTATCGAGGTGATGGTAAATAGTAACATTTAAAATTCCCGCTAATATTGTGACGCAAACAGTTGTATGAAGCGCTATTGGCTGAAGTCAGATACCATGCGCAAGAGTCCCCCCCCCTCCCTTGCGCGGCATCAAGTGGCGAGGACTTACATCTATCGATGTACTCTTCTCTATCGATAATTAAAACACTGCATTTGGAAGAAAACAATTGAGTACTGATAAGCGTACAATTAATGAATTATTTATTTTTTCGATTAGTTAACTAAATAAGTTCATTAATTCCATGCAAAATCGTTGATTATCTCTATGTTAATAGCACGCGCGCACCAAAAGTCCACACCTACTGTAATCTAACTCTTAAATCACGACGGCCCACGTTGGTGCGCCAATGTGCGCTATTCAATCACGCCCAGCCGTTGGGCGTCCAATGTAACCTACTCTCTCCCCCTCCCTCTCTTTCTCTCTCCCTTCCTCTCTTTCTCTCTCCCTCCCTCTCTTTCTCTCCCCTCCCTCTTTTCTTTCCCTCCCTCTCTTTCTCTCTCCCTCTTTCTCTCTCTCCTCCCTCTCTCTCTCTCCCTCTCTTTCTCCCCTCCTCTCTTTCTCCTCCTCTCTTTCTCTCTCCTCTTTCTCTTTCCTCTCTTTCTCTCTCTCCTCTCTTTCTCTCCTCTTTTCTCTCCTCTCAGAAAGATATACAGAAAATACATACACAAAGAAAACAGTTGTTATTCTAAAATGAACAAGAATAATTAAATATGACATCATAACACTATTACAAATTGTAATAAATTACTGATGAAATTATTGCAAAGTTCCCCAAATAAATAAGAAAAAAGTGAAGAAAAAATTGAAAAAAGTCTTCTCATAGTCCAAAGATTCTTATGTCACTGCAGCGCCTCTGACCTGGAGGTCCTAGGTTCGAGTCCTGACGGCAGCAGAATTTTCGACACTAAGTTTTCAGCTAGGTCGAATTCAGTCGCTGTCTGGAAGAGAATTTTAGCGGCCGACTGCTGTGATCGATAGTTTTCCGTGGTTTCTCCGATCAACACCAGGCGAATGCCAGAGCAGTACCCTAACAAATGAGCATGGACTGCGCGCGATCTGTCCTTTCCTTGCCTTGTCCCATCCCCTTACACTAACATGCACTACACTACCACATATTCCGGGAGACCGGTCGGGACCTTAGAGCTTGTTCCGTGTGGGGCGGTGCCCCGCTGGTGGGAGAGTCCTGGTTAGGGGGAAATCCCACAAGCCGACGGTAGATCGGATCCGGATCTCGCCATCCAGCAGAGAAAGATCACTGCCATCACATGCACTACACTAACAGGACTAATGACCAAAGCAGTTGCCGCGCCCGGAAACACGAAAAAATCAATCAATCAATCCAAAGGTTTTTATATCAAATATGGACACAAGCATACCATTATTCTACAACTTTCACTTTCGTCCACCCCGGAAGTCTATACTACGTGTTCATTCATTTAAGGCCTTTATATAAAAAATCCTTCCCAGATTCCACTTACCTGGCTGCAGTGATGATAGTTGTCTTCACTGGCTACTTCGCTCGCAGCACCCTCTCGGCGACGTCCGTGAGAAGACGATAAAACACAACCGCCATCCGCAGCATCATCGTTTTCCAAACACTATCACGGATAACTAACTTTCGAAATATTATCACGTCACCATACTTCGGCTACAAAATATTGTTGCGCTCCGGACGTGCGTGTCGCTTGCAGTCCGTCAGCCGCCTCTCTCGCCAGTGCGACGCTATTGCTCGCACCTGCCTCTCCACCCTCTGCGCCCTCCTCCTCGTTTAACTTGCTCTTTAACATGAGCAGGGAGCAGTATTCTAAGATAACCCGCACGGCATTTTGAGTCATTCTCAGTCCTGCCGCAAGAGTCGCGTGATTTGCAGCACTGCTTGATGCGGTCGCGATCATGCGACATCTTGCGGCAGGACTGAGAATGTCTAAAAAAGTCGTGCCGAATTCCATTTTGGAGATACTACCCTCAGCCGCTACGTTAGAAAAACCTAAGTATAGTGCCTTTTTCCTGCTACCTCACTCCTTCTCAGTGCTCATTTATCCAAGCAATGTGCATTCATCAGTATATAATACATACAATGATCATGACATGAAAGAAAAAGCTTGTAAAATTCTGTAACGTTTCTGCAACAACAGATCTGAGAAATCAAGCATAAAAAAGAGATACCTCATCTGTATAGCAGACACCTTCAACGTTTGCAGTGAAACATGAATCGTTATAAAAATCAATCCGGTGTCGCTCCGACCGTTGGCGAGTAAAGACCTCTTGTAGTGCGATAAGCGGCAGCAAGTTCGGAGAGCGCCGTTGAAGGTCGCACAGTGCCGAGTGTTGTGTTGTGTCGACTTCCGTGTTAACGATCAACTGAATCTAATCCAGTGAGTGAGTAAAACGCATTTAAACCTCAGTAGGTGTACAAAGTACACCCAACGTCCATCCTAAGATGGCTTCTGATCAAGGAGTCATCCCAAACAGTGAAACCCATCAATCAAATCAAGTTAGTAATGAAAATTAAGATTATGCCAACCGATATTTAACTGCTGCTTAGAAAGGTATGTTTCCCACAAAAGAACACGCGATTGTGATGGACTAAGTAGACGGTATATCAGTTAAAACGTACATTCAGGAACTTGCAAAAATTATAAATCCTCAGACCATACGGTTCGTCTCAAGGATTTCAAAATACCGTATATGTGTCTAACTGGATTCTAAGGAATCTGTGAAAAAATAGTTGACAATAAATCAACCATTTATATTAATAACTAAACGTTATCCATTAGATCTCTAATTACGCAGAATATAAGACTCATTCTCTCTAATGTGTGTCCTATTATCCCACACTCAGTAATTATTGACGAGCTAACGAAACTCAAAATTCGAATCGGCTCTGCAATGACCTTCCTGAGAGCCGGCATGCACGAACCAGGGTTCTCACATTTTGAGTTTCCGGAGACAAATTTATATTCATCCAGATGATATGGACAAAGTACCAGAAACCATGAAAATTAACTATAATGACACAGCTTTCTGGATATATCAGATTCTCTATCAAGTTTTCTACGCAAGGATCACGCCATTTTGCTAACAACTGCCCAATGAATTAACAAAAAGATAACCCCTCTGGGTACTGTAAAGTTAATCCGAATGAAAAAAATGAGCTGTCCCCCTCCTCCTTCCCAACTCTTAAACCCTCTTCCACTGCTCATCCTCCTATTGACAACCGACCTACAAAAAATGCCAAACGTCCCTTATCTAGTCTATCTTCTAAATCTGAGACATCAGAAACGTTACATTCAGTTGTAGGTGAAGAAAACCTAACCTTTCTTAGAGAATGTCTCAGATACTAAGAACATACAACCGTTTACACCAGAGATAATGAATTAAGAAGTCCGCCAATCCAAAACTTCTACTGTGATTAAATCAAACCCAAACAACAATAAAAAGTCAAAACTTGAAATTTCTCTTGCAGAGGAATCTGATAGACTAGAAAATCAACGCCCTACTCAAAGGAACATTATCGAAACAAAGTAACAAATATGTTTTAAATTGGTTACAACTAAAAAGTCTTTTTGAAAAAACAAAAAAATGTATAAATGTTGATGAAGCTGTCCTGGAATTCACTCCAGATATCAAACTGTTACTACAAATGTTAGAAGATACTTACCACCTCTTTACGGATAAAGGCATAAAAATACGTTTCACAATTTTAAAAAAGATATTAAAAAGAATTGACATAAGCAGAGAACTGGCAAACTTTAGTGAAATCAGTGATGAAGATTCAAACTAACACTCTCCCCAAATTTTGCTCTTGAAATGGCATATAAAATTCTCCAATGGAATACAAATGATGATATTCCACAAAAAGACAATTTGCTACTGCTAATTAACAAGTACAGTTCCGATATGATAGGCTTACAAGAAACAAATAATAAAAACAACTAAGTTAAAAAAATTACAAGTTGTGTTTAAAAAACAGAACACATGCAAACATAGCTAGTGGTGGGGTAGCCATCTACACATCATCATCTCATAAAGCAGATGAAATTCACCTAAATTCTACCCTCGAATACTGTGCTGTCACAATCAACCTCATAAATAAGCCCATAACTGTATGTAATGTTTATCTCCCCCGCAGCCATCCTTTACTGGTCGTGAACTAACCCACTTAATAAATCAACTGCCGATGCCATTTATTCTATTAGAGACTTTTAACAGTCACAGTTTGATGTGGGGATCTCACAAAGAAGATGCAAGAGTAAAGATACTAGAACAAGTATTGGATCATACTAATATTAATATACTCAATGATAGTTCACTAACCCACCTAATAATATTTATAAAACCTTCAGTACCATTGATCTAACCATCTGTTATACATCAATTGCTCATCTTTGGGACTGGAAAACCTCTGATGAACTATTTGGTTGTGATCATTTTCCTATTATAATCACCAAACAAGGATGTAATTCATCAAATGAAACAAAGTGTTCTCCCAAATGGAAATTTTCTGAAGCTGACTTTAACAAATACAAATTAATTATCTCAACTACAATCAATGCAATGAAACAACTATACAAGAACAATACTCCCACAACTAAGAAGATTGAGGACCTAATTGAACTCATACTTCAAACTGCAGAAACAACAATTCCTAAATCTTCAAACAAAACCTTAAACAACGATCTCAGAGAGTTGAAATACCTTACTGGAATGATGGAACATTACGTACGCACCTTTCCGACTCTTTGCCCGTTGCATGTGGAGTTCCTCAGGGATCGATATTAGGCCCTATTCTGTTCCTACTTACGTAAACGATATGCCCTCGACGATTCGAACGGAAGAACGGTTCTCTTTGCGGATGGATATGAACATCCTTTGCAAAAAGAAAACCGTAAATAGTGACATAACAGATGTTTCAAATTGGTTCCGAAATAACAAATTAATAGTGAACGAAAAGAAAACGGTTTTAATGCAGTTTTCCATTTCAAATAAACAATTCTGTGCCCCATTAAAAATGAACAGTGTACCATTGACTGATGTTAAGGCAACAAAATTTTTAGGTCTCAATTCAGTCAAACCTTAAATGGAACGTCCATTTAAATGAATTGAACACAAAATTAAGTTCATTGTGCTACGCGTTCAGAATTCTTGCAAATTCAGTCAGCCTTCATACTGCTCGTTGTGTATACTTCGCGAATGTTCATTCCCCGCCTGAGATATTGCATAACATTCTGGGGGAAATACATCTATAGCTCCCAGACTTTTAGATTACAAAAACGAATTGTACGTGAATAATAACCAATCCCACCCACGTGATTCATGTAAGCCTCTCTTCATTAATCTAGGAATTTACCATTACCGTGTCTTCTTATTACGAATCAGTGGTTTTGTAAAAATGACTTGCTCAAGGGCGGGAATATATTTTCAGAAATGCCGAAATCTATTAATATAACACCTGACGTAGAAATCATATTCATCAGGTGATGTATCAACAGCTCATTACAAAAAATTCACAATACATGCAATATTTTACAACACTTTGCCAGATGACATTAAACGATTAAATTCAATAGAAAGTTTAAACTTCAAGTGAAATCGTTTCTGCTGCATAACTGTTTCTATACAATTAGAGACTATACTGAGCATCACAAGAAAAGTAACATAAATTTTAACAATGATACATAATGCATTATTTACCATTTGAACTGTGTAAATGAGTGTAAACAACCTGTAACAACTATTGTACTACAGCTTCCGCGTCAATGATCCCCATCTCGATCAGGTTTTTCGTCCAGTTTCCCTGATCCATTGAGCAATGCTGGTTTATTCCCTTGTTTTGCTTCTGGACATAAATGTAATCATTTCCCAGTACGTCTTCTAGAATTCAGTGGGAAATACAATTATTCAAAATATCGTTTCCATGTTGTCGCGGCAGGAAGTAAAAAGAGCCAAAATTTATTTCTTATTTATCTTTGAAAATAGATTTTATTACATGGGAGTATTTTTTATTGTTTTTTTCTCCCTTTCAAAATTCATTGCTTATTTATCTTTGAAAATAGATTTTATTACATGGGAGTTTTTTGGTTTTTTCTCCCTTTCAAAATTCAAAATTTATTGCTTATTTATTTTTGAAAATAGATTTTACTACATGGGAGTTTTTTTTTTTTCCCTTTCAAAATTCAAAATTTAAGTAGTATATGACTTAGTGTAGGGATCACAGAATTTTGAAAATGTGCACACAATTCACTTTTCCCCATAGCACGTCATACGCAGTTTTTAACTGTTTTTTTGACGTAAAATAAATAAATAAATAAATAAATAAATAAAAACTCCGAAGCCGCGACTTCCATGGTAGAATTAAGAATGCCAAAATGTCAAAAGAATTCACAAACAAGCCTTTATCAGATACAAGGGACACCCAACAACCGAAAATCAAATAGAATATAAAAGAACGAGAGCCCTAGCAAGGAGAACTTACAAAGTAAACAAAAGAAAATCATGGAAACCTTTATCTCATCTATAAACAATTTAAGAAGCATATCTGATAACTGAAAGGCACAAATGGAATATACAAATCTTCCATTCATACTAAAAACGGTTAACAGTGAATAATAGAGTAGTTACAGTCTCAAAGAAATCGTACACATGTTGGCTCAACCCTTTACTAATAACTCCACTGACAAAAATTTCAGTGGTGAATTTCAATCCCACAAATTAAATTCTGTGTCAATAGATAAAATACTCCAACTAAATATCTCTTGCCATCTCCAACACTGAACTATCCTTCTAAGTTCAAGAAATTACTTCTGTCCTCTCCAGTCTGGGAAAACTAGCCCAGGCCCAGATGGCATTTTAAATGATTTTAAAAATTCAAGCAATCAATGCCATAGAATAGTACCAACGTAATCCGTTCGAATTCTCCAGCAAATGAGCGTCAGGAAAAGATTACGCTAATACTATTATACACGTCAACCTTCAACTCTAATTATAATAAATTAGTTTCCGGCTACCTGGGTCGATGGGTTTCATAGAAATAATCACTATTGTATGCTAATAGATGATTATCCGATCTGCCATCTATACAGAGTGGTCGAGAACCTGGAAAACAAATATATTTCTATCTTGCTACTTTCGTTGCTAGAATTGGTCTTAATGAAAATAATGTATTCTATTTTTTTACAAAGCATGGAAATTTATTAAATAATTTGGTATTTTATAATTTTACCCACGAAAAATCTTGGTCGCGACCGGTTCCAACCTTATAATGTCATTCTCTTCGCGCGCTTTTGGACCATCTGTATTCATCTCCGACGTCGCCGTCCTCAGGTCCAGATACCATCTTCTCTCTTCTTTCCTCGGAAGCACACTTCAATCACCGTTCATCAGATCAATAAACTATCTGCTGCTAGCGTTCCAGTCCAATTACTGATAACTTCGCCTAAGCCCTCAATGTCCTTCTAACTCGTTCACTTGAAATATTTTAAGTTTTACTTTCGTCACACTTAGCATTCAAATCTGATGTTCTATCAATATCTATTCCTAGATGCTTATGTCCCCAAAACTCCTAACATTATTGGAGCACGATCCGTTCACGAGCACGGCATCAGTCAGAATGTATGTTTTGCTTCTCGTATTCTTCAGCCCTGCAAACCTCGGTCCATTTTTTCGATTGTTTATTTGCAGATAACACTTGATGTACTTTCGTACCTAGCCAATCCCTAAATTTCTTGCAAAACGAACTAGCCGTCTTCACGACTGTCACTGCTTTTTCGGCCAATCCCTGAATTCTATACAAAATGCACTAGCCGTCTCCGCGATTGTCACCGCATGAAGCTGTAGACCTGACGACGGCTCGCTTACTGCTGCCAAAGTGCCAGCATATTCACATACATATTTATCCCCATAATTTACGCCATTTATAATAAATATTGTACCATATTCAGTCACATATTGGCATGTCACAACTCCCACCAATGCGGTCATTTGTTTGTAAAACCTAACTAAATGACAAGACAACTTTAACTTTTCCTTGTTGGTTTCATAACACTAACACCCAGTAACACTCTTCTACTACACTACACATATCTTGGTTCTTGCAGCCTTAAACTATTTACTTATTTATTTTATTTATTTATTTATTTATTTTACGTCAAAAAAAACAGTTAAAAACTGCGTATGACGTGCTATGGGGAAAAGTGGATTGTGTGCACATTTTCAAAATTCTGTGATCCCTACACTAAGTCATATACTACTTAAATTTTGAATTTTGAAAGGGAGAAAAACTCCCATGTAGTAAAATCTATTTTAAAAATAAATACAATAAATTTTAGAATTTGGAAAGGAGAAAAAAACAAAAAACTCCCATGTAATAAAATCTATTTTCTACATAAATAAGCAATAAAATTTTGAATTTTGAAAGGAGAAAAAAACAACAAAAACTCCCATGTAATAAAATCTATTTCAAGGATAAATAAGCAATAAATTTTCGCTTCACACTCCTGCCGCGACAACATGTGTAGAAACGATAATTTGAATAATTGTATTTCCCACTGAATTCTAGAAGACGTGCACAGAAAATGAAGTTACATTTATGTCCAGAAGCAAAACAAGGGGCCATCTCAGCATTTGCTATGCCAACATTGTTATGCCAACATCTTTGTTATGCCAACATTGTTATTAACCATTTCATTGATCATTATTTAATTATGCTATCCTGCCCGTTATTTACTTCAATCCTATGTATAACATAATTTAAAATTTCTTCATCTTCTAATTTATGACAAAATACGCATATCAACAAAAGAGAAAAACATTACACACTAATATATACAAAATTCTATTTACAAACATTAATTCGTTCCATTAGACTTTCTAGTCATGTGTATCTTCCCTTTTGTATGGCTTAATATTCCTATAGTTATATGTCCCCATTTGTTGACCATTTTCATCTTTTAAAATTACGGCATTTTTACTTAAAACTTTTTTTATTCGGAATCGTCCTTTATATAAAGGGAAACATTTATAAAACAATTTCTTATCCATAGACGATACCTGGGGTGCCCTAACCAATACTTCGTCGCCTACATTATATGCACCTTGAAAATATTGTTTTTGCTTCATCTTCCTCCTTGCAGCTGCTTGCCTCAAATTGTCATAAATTATACGAACATCATTGTTATTGTTCGGAACCCCACTAATTTCCGAAGGTATCTTCATCCCTTTAAACGGATCTGTTTTTCCTTTTCTTCCCATATGGATTTTGATTGGCGTACTTCGCGTACTCCCGTGAGGAACATTATTTAAAACATAGTTTAATATGGGAACTGCTTCCATCCAACGGTTATGACATTCTGAAATGTACACTCTAAATAATCGCGAAACTTCCTTCATAATTCTCTCGCTGGGGTTAGCTTGAGGATTTCGGACTGTCGTAAAACATGTTTGAACACCAATTCCCCTTGTTTTGCCCACCAACGCCCCTTGTTTTGCTTCTGGACATAAATGTAACTTCATTTTCTGTGCACGTCTTCTAGAATTCAGTGGGAAATACAATTATTCAAATTATTGTTTCCATGTTGTCGCGGCAGGAAGTAATAAGAGCCAAAATTTATTGCTTATTTATCTTTGAAAATATATTTTATTACATGGGAGTTTTTGTTTTTTTTTCTCCCTTTCAAAATTCAAAATTTATTGCTTATTTATCCTTGAAAATAGATTTTATTATATGGGAGTTTTTGGTTTTTTCCTTTTCAAAATTCAAAATTTATTGCTTGTTTATCCTTGAAAATAGATTTTATTACATGGGAGTTTTTTGTTTTTTTTTCTCCCTTTCAAAATTCAAAATTTAAGTAGTATATGACTTAGTGTAGGGATCACAAAATTTTGAAAATGTGCACACAATTCACTTTTCCCCATAGCACGTCATACGTAGTTTTTAACTGATTTTTTGACGTAAAATAAATAAAAATTCTTCCCATATCTTGCCCCCATTTTCCGCTAGTGAATTGTGTTCCTAAATCGCTGATAATTTTCTTAGGTACGCCAAATTCTTCAAAAAATTTATGGCATTGTGTAATACAACTCAGCGCATTTGCCTTTCTAATGGGATATAAATTAAGTAATTTTAGAAAACGTCCATTATTACCAACAGATACTAGTTTCCAAAACCTAGATTTTTAGCATAGGCCTGCATAAATCCATTTGGCTCATGTCCTCAGGTGACTAGGTGTTATCGCCTCCCGTTTCCTTCGTACTTTTATTAGGTTGTTTAGTTTTTTGACAAATGTCACACTTCAACTTGGTTACGAATCTGTCGCCCCATGCCCTTCCAATAACATTTCGATCTGAGAATAATTTCAATCTTATTACTTCCAAAATGTCCGAAATGTTGATGCGTGTAGATTGAATAAGCTCACGCCTATGTGCTTCTGGAATCCAAATTTGATATTGTGTTCCTCGATTCTTAATCCGATGTAACAATACTCCTTCGTACATCTTCCACACTGAAAATTTCGGATCATCTTTTTGTCGGTTGTTATCCTCTGCCAAAAATTGTTCAATTATTCGCTTTCCCATAGATCTCCATTTGAATCTTCACTCCCTTTGTCCATTTCGGTCGTATCTTACCGATTGTATCACGTTAACATCAAGTCCTGAACTATGTTCCTTTTCCTGTACCCTGATTCTTGACAAATAATCGGGTAAAATGTTATCTCGAAACTCACAATACTGAGTTCAAATTAGTATCAAAGTATTCAATTCAGTATCAAAATTAAATTGTTGAAGCCATAGTGACCATCTTAACAATCTGTCATTATTTAAATGACTCTGCATTAGAAAAATCAAAGCTTTATGATCAGGCGACAGTGAACGGTCGTCCAATTAATATTACTCTTAACCTTTGTGTTGCCCAAACAAACCCCCTCGTTCAGTGGTGGTAAAATGTCGTTCACTAAGGGTCAACACGCGGCTTTCTATTGCAATTATCCTCTGTTTATTCTCTTGATCTAGCTGAAATAGTACAGCTTCCATAGCAAATCCGCAACTATCTACTTGTAGGTACATCCTTTTATCAAAATCTGGGTAGCTAATCATAAACGTTTTGTCAAAAAGTTTCTTTAACTTTTCAAATGCTTCTTGACACCTTGCGTCCCATACCCATTTCTTTCCTTCCTCAACAATTCTATTGCTGGGTGTATATCCCGAATTACCTTTACAAAATCTCGAATAGTAGTTGCACACTCCACCTAATCTTCTAATCTCCCTTATATTTCGAGGTCGTGGAAAATTTTTAATCAATTCTCTTTTCCGATCTTGAATCGACATTACTTGCTCCGATATTACGTGCCCCATAAATTCTATATTCTTCCTTCCAAACTGACATTTTCCAATGTTTAGTTTTAAATTATATGTTCGAAAAATCTTAAATAATTGCTCTAAAATCCTTAAATGCTTCCGCATATTGTTCAAGAATACAATATCGTCAACGTATATTAAGGTTGTTTCTTTAATTTCATCCAGAATTACATCATCTAAGTAACTAATTAAAGCTGCACCACTATTTTTTTAAACCGAAAGCCATCCTTTGAAAACTATAGGTATTACCATCAAATGAAAAGCTTACAACTTTTCTGGATTCTGGATGTAATCCGATATGCCAATATGATGCAGTAAAATCTAGTCCAGTAAATATCCTAGCTCCCCCTATCTTTCGCATCATTTCATCTAATTTTGGCGGTTTTTCATGACGAGCGATGGTCTTGCTATTAAGTAATGTCTAGCGATGGTTCAATGGGGAGAGGCATGGACGCAAGAAGAGTTGTTTTTTTAGTGGAGGAGGGTCTCACACGCTAGGGATAGCCCATCTGTTTCCCCGGCGATGCATAATACATTTTCCTCGGCCAAAATAATAATAACAATAACAATAACCGAGTGAAATGGTTCAGGGCGTAGCGCGCTGACTTCGCAGTTGGGAGGTCCGGGTTTAATCACCGGACCGACCATCCTGACCGGGTTTGTCATGGTTTCCCTCGGTCGTAAGGTGAATGCTGGGATGGTTTCAAAAGGCCACGATCACCTCCCCACCTCACCTCAAAATCCAAGACCAAACTTTGTTCCATCAAGGATCACAAAGCTGATCTCAACAGCAACACACGTTAATCTTCCGAGATAGAATATAACTGATTCCTCGGAAGAGAAAGTTTAGTGTGGTCATATATGACCGTCTGCTACTAATAATAACAGAATATAAAATTAGTGGTGCAACACAAAGGCATAGGATTTCTCGTACGAGCTAGTTTTATAATTTCTTTGGTCTGGGCTAACTTTCCGGTCTTCTCCTATCCTTCATAGCTGCAATTTAATCGTCTAAAGTACCTTTCCTCTTGAAATTTCTCAATTTTTTCGTTTCTCTAAGAAGAAACGAATTATAACTTCAAAAATATTACAGAACAGTATAACCTCGTTCTATATGAAAATTTTCGGTGAAAAATTCGGAGCTGCTATTAAGAAGAAGGCGTTACTGTAAATGTGAAATTTGAAGCTCTTTTTCACAGAAATCTTCTGAATTTTCGAAAAACTTCATTAGACGTCATTTGAAGCACTTCTACTCCCAGATGCAATAATGAATACAAATCGCTGGAAAGTATACGTTAATCGCGTGAAAGATATTTAAAAACATACATTCGTGTAATTAAAGAAATACTGCAAAAGGAATTTTATGTTCACTTAAATAGTGCAATTACCACTAACCGCGTTTAAACATTTCTGGGAACACGACATTTTGAGATCGTTTTCTTACAAAAGTTTTGAATTTTCGAGAAACTTTTCTAGACAAAATTTAGTACTAGTAAATGCATGAATGTCAATAAATCGCATATATTAATGACATGAGAAGCTAGTAAAACATTTTTTCTAATTTCTTAAAAAAACAAAAACACCAACAAAGAATAGAGCAAACTGGCACTATGTCAACTCATTACTGTACATTTAGGACTAACTCTAGAATTGTTTTAAAAAATTGAATCGCTTTCGAGGAACTGTTTTTATTTTTTAAATTACACATAATATTGTGGGAACACTATAAAAAGTTTCAAAACAATTTATTTATAGCACTAGACAGAAAACATGAAATCGTTTTATCCATTCCAGATTGGGCCAGAGAGACAAAAGACTACATTGAAAACAATCCAAATAGATTTTAGATTATCACTGTAACCTTGAGGTTATAAAAAAGCAGTACAGAATAACATACACTCCAATTTCAATTAGACACATTACAGTAAAATCTGTCTAAACAGGAACCTTTACAAACCGGAAACGTTCCTTACCTGGAAAATTTCTTCGGCCCGTGAAGTTAAATGGCATTTTACACAGCATAAAACGGAACCTGTCCAACGCGGAAACGGAACGGCTTTCATGTCCTTATAGGGAATTTTTTTTGTACCAGCAATATAAACAAACCTTTCCATTAGCAAAATTAACTATATTATGACATTATGGCACGAATCATTACGTTATCGCCATTTCTGCACGAAATATAAATCATCACTGACATAACAGTCACAGCACCTAATTATCATCAGTTATGGAGTATAAAAAAGGCGGTGGTAATATAATCTGTGTTCGCAGTAAAATCAAATATATTGTGAGAAACCTTGTACTTTTAAAATGTAATTTATTACTATTTTATAAATTGTTTCTGTCATTCGTATTGAACAATAACTAAGAACGTTAATTAGTTTTTATGGATATAAATAGTACAATTGTATAAGTTTGTCAGACACTCCAGAAGTATTTAATTCCAAAGTGCTTACTATTTTTTTAGTTTCTGCACTAACCAATATCTTGTTGTAATCTAAATATTATTATTCACTGATTCTTCAACGTACTATTTAGCTACGTTTGAAGATCACCCTCTGGGACATTAATGCTGTAATGTCTCCACCACTACGTCGCGGATGTCCCCTTAAACGCATACAATTGTTCATTGCCTTTAATTTTGAATATGTGCGCCATCATGTCTCTTGGCTGTCCGGGACAAACCGCGTCGATCTGCTCATAGCTGACGTTTCGGCCAACATATTGTGGCCTTCCTCAGAGCTTACTGCTGTCAAATGGTTTTGTCAATTGGCTGTCAAATGTCTCGCGTGACCGCCTTATAAGGAAGACAAGGGGCTGACCAGGATTGATCAAGGTATCGGCCAATAGGAAGCCGGCAGATGGTAATGGGATTGGCGGAGGAAGAACCGAGCTGTAGCGGGAAAGGGGGCCAGGTGGATGTGTGAGGATGGTGGAAACAGAATGATGGAGACATTTTGAAGCGGATTAATATAAAAGAGCTGAAAATTGGTAGTGTCGACCCGTCTGAGAGGCAAAAGGACAAATAGCGAATCGGCGACCGTCACTGAGTCGACCGTGGTATGTCAGCTTTGGAGAGGTACCGGATTGCCGGGTCGTGAAAGCCCGTTTCCAGGTGGAGCTGAGGCGCAAACCATCGTCCCGAATTAGGTTAATGGGCCTCTTTGATATTTCTAGGGCCTCTTTAATGACCCGTAGCCACCAACGGTCCTCGCAGCTAATTGTCCGGGTCTTGTTGAACTCAATGAGGTGACCGATTTCGGCGACGTGTAGAGCTAAGGCCGACTTTTGGGTGTTCTTTGGTCGGTCAGTGGCGCATGTGTTCATCTACCGATCGATTCCGTTTCATCGATGTATACCAGCCCGCAGCGCCGCAAGGGATTTCGTATACACCGGCGTTATCCCGTGGGTCAAGGCGGTCTTTTATCTTGACCAGGCTCCTCCCGATCTCGTTGTGAGCGTAGAACACCGGGCGGATGTCGGCTCTACGAAGCAGCCTGCCGATTCTGTCCGTGACACCTTGAACGTACGGGAGTTGAGCTGTCTTTCGAGGTGGGCAGGATGTCTCGTTGGTGGCGCTAGGTGCTGCATCGACATCTCGGCGACACGCGAGGGCGCGACAGGCGGTCACGCGAGTCATTTGACAGCAGTACGCTCTGAGAAAGGCGACAATATGTTGGCTGAAACGTCAGCTACGAGCAGATCGACGCGGTTTGTCCCGACAGCCAAGAGACATACCCGGCCGCGGAAGTTTGGCTGCAATCATGTGCACTATCAGGGTTAAACATTGGGTTTCCTTTACACGCTGTGGACCCTTTTTATTCCAGCAAGTAAACGTAGTAACTCAGACAACCTTCTTCGACAGACAGGATAGAACAGTCACATACAAAATTTGCATATTTTTCATCCATTCAGCATTCATTTTCTGCTTTGTAGCTTTCTGCAATATTTCTTTTGGCAAGAAGACACTTAACGTTCGATAATATTTTCATTTCGTGCAAAAATGACTTTATAAACTAATTGCATAATATACTATTACAAAACGAAATTCCTAGAAATTTGATGCATATGGAGATGTACTTAATTAAATGAATGCATCCGCAAGCTTGTTTTAATTCTCTACCCTTGCGACACGCGATTCAGTCGTGGCAGCCGGACATTAAAAAAGAGGGACTTCAGCTGTCACAGTAGAATTCGACCTTGAGGTCGCTTGTCTCTGAAGCCCGTAGGGGAATTTTCTCTCTCCCGGCTCTCAGAACGTGGTGTGCGAATACAGCCAGAAAGATCTGTACTTTTCTCTCTCAGAAGCTGACAATGAGCGTTTAATGTTCATTTATTGGTGCTTTCTTCCATAAATACGTTTTATGTACATGAATTTTGATTGTTATAATATCATTTTTTGTATACCATCATTATAAACGACCCTTTTCGATACCCCGAATCGTGCATAATCCAGTATTTTATCGCACGCTACATGACGTCATCGCCATTATTAAACGCGACATGACGTCATCACACATTCAGCCACAGAAGCGAAAGAATCGGGAGGTAGAAGAAGACGGAACAGCCGACCACAGTTTTCTCGCACGGATGTCAACAATGCCATCTTGAATTTGATTTCCAGAGGGCGTTGGATGTCAAGCACCCGAGACGTCAGAACAAAGTTGTTTCGCGAAATTAAGTTTGATTCTCGTGTAAATTTATAATGCTGTTATACAAAAAAATAGCGTATGCAACTCGTTTATAAATGTTTTATTGCATTCGTACTAGTTTGAAAACTCGCTCCTAACGTCGCTCGTTTTCAAAACATGTACTCATGCAATAAAGCTTAACATTATAAACTAATTGCATAAACTACTATTAATTCTACTACTTCAAGACAGAACATCTATATCACAAATGCCATAAACGGATAACTTCCATCAAACATAAACCTCTCAAAACCAGAATTTTTGTCGATCCATTTTTTGTGTTCCGGCTTAGACTATTTTACTGTATATAATTTTATTAATGCTTAGTATGAAAGATCACATATTCCACTTACCTCACAGGCATTTAAACGTTCCACCAATGGAAGGGAAATTATCTCCCCGGATGACCAGAGCCTTACTCAAAACTCACCTATTGATAGCTAGAAATTGACCATGATAATGAAGAATTTTAAGGGCAGAGCGATCCCTTTGTAATAATTGAAAATATATTTTTTTAAATAATTTATTATTTTTACACATTTTATTCATATTTCCATGTTGTTAGACAGTATCATTATGATTTATCACACGTTTAGCAGTTTTTATTATATATTTTACCACTTTATATGATTGTGGATATTTGTGAAGATACTCTAAGACAGGGTATTTTCAGAATCAATCAGCCTGTTATAAAGCCTCTACTGAGAAGCTCACCACAGGAATGTTACAGAAATCAGTTGAGCGCCGTGTGACAAGACGGAACATTCAAAAGCATGAATGTAACTCAAGTGTATAATTAAATGTTGCTTAAAAAATATTCTTCTGGCAGACAGAACATTCAAAACGCCTTTCCCGTGTGAATCCTTCGCATGTGTATATGCAAATTTCCCTTTTCTGAGAAACCCTTGTTACAGACAGAACAATCAAAAGGCTTTCTCCCAGTGTGAATGCGCATGTGTTTATTTAAAGGCCTTCTTTCTGAGAAACCCTCGTGGCAGACAGAACATTCAAAAGGCTTTTCCCCAGTGTGAATGCGCATACGTTTATTTAAAGGCCTTCTTTCCGAGAAACCCTAGTAGCAGACAGAAGATTCAAAAGGCCTTTCCACATTGTGAATCATCATGTGTCTAGTTAATTGCCCTTTTACTGAGAAACCCTTGTGGCAGATAGAACATTCAAAAGGCTTTTCCTGTGTGAACTTCTCCTGCATGTGTATACGTACCCCCTTTTCTGAGAAAAACCCTGTTTACAGACAGAACATTCAAAAGGCTTTTCCTGGTGTGTGAATGCGCATGTAGCTTTAAAGGCTTTCTTCCTGAGAAACCCTTTGTGGCAGACAGAATATCTAAAAAGGCTTTTCCTGTGTGAATCCTCCGCATGTGTACACGTAAATATTCCTTTCTGAGAAACATTTGTGGCAGACAGAACATTCAAAAGGCTTATCCCCTGTGTGAGTTCGCATGTGTTTACTTAAAGTTCCCCTTTCTGCGAAACCCTTCTGGCAGACAGAACATTCAAATGGCTTTTCCCCAGTGTGAATCCGCATGTGTCTAATTAAATTTCCTCTTACTGAGAAATACTTCTGGCAGACAAAACATTCAAAAGGCTTTTCCCCTGTGTGAATCCTCCGCATGTGTATACTTAAATTTCCCTTTCCTCGAAAACACTTCTGGCAGACAGAACATTCAAAAGGCTTTTCTCCAGTGTGAATTCGCATGTGTCTACTTAAATGTCCGCTTTGTGAGAAACCCCTATGACAGACAGAACTTTTAAAAAGCTTTTCCCCTGTGTGTATCGGCATGTGACGATGTAAATATTCTCTTCGCAGAAAGCTCTTCTGGCAGACAGTGCATTCATGTCTCTCTTAAGGATCATTTCTAGCTGTGTCTGCGATGGGTTTAAGAGCTATCATATGATCCTTGCAAAAGATGTTTATTTCATAAATTTTTGTCAATAGAGATGGTTGGATGGGAATTCTGTGTCGATTATATAGAATAAAGAAATAAGACTTTGGATGGTAAAACAAAATGTAAGATCTCCAAAGTGATGGGGAACCTGGAAAATAATTCGTGCAGCTGGAGGGAGCACTATTGTGTTTATTGCTTCTCTACTCCCAAACAAGGCTATGCGCCCTTCGCTTACGCAATAGTCTTCGCTTGGTAGATGTTTGTAACAGGCTCATACTGGCGCTACCGCCAAACCCCTACTCGCCTAACGAAGTTCCCGCCATGCGAAGTTATTGTTTCTGTGCGCAAGGAGAGGATATCTATTGAAGTTTACCGCTTAAGGAGCCAAGCATGGATGAAAAAATCGGCCGCAAATGGTGTAGGAGTTTGTATTGAAGTGGAGTTCACGGCGATAAAGGATACGGCAAACCGTCACATCCGACATTAGTGGCAAAGCGACAAATCCACGAGTGAAAATAGACGAATAATTCTCGATGACCACTGCCCTTTCTTCCGGGATGTTTCAGAGGTTTTTGACGATTGCAAAAGCGGTAGGTGTGCACTAGATGGGCGCCGAATGATCACGATCACCGCCGACGGCAACGAATTGAATCTTCACGCAAATTTCCTCGCCGCTATGGAGACGAAACGGACGTTTTATCTTCAATTGTGACGGGCGGCGAAACTTGAGCATACCACTGCAAACCTTAGACCAAACACCAATCATGTCAGTGTCGTGATTCCTCTTCTCCCAAGGCGCGGAAATTCACACACAGCTTATTAGTTGAGATATGGCAGCTTTGTTCCAGGATCGAATGAGGATATTGTTGGCAGACGTCATGTCTACTTAGATCACAATAAACGCTGGCATGTATTGTGAGAAAGAGAGAAATGAGAAGACGAGGCAGTGGGGAATGTTGAGCAAGAGCGTAAGAATTCTCCACGAAAACACACATCCCACGACGCTCTCCTGCACTGAAAAAAAGGATACCATAAATCGCAACAACGTTTCAATAGTTACACTAAACCTTCGTATGCGAAACGGAGACCTTGTTGCTTTACTCCCTTCCCTGCTTACAACAGCATCTAAGATAAAAGTCAATCTTGATGGACCAACTGGCCTGTGATTTCTGAGAGATTGATGTTCCTTCATAAAATGACCTGTCGGGCTCATCAAGCCTAATCATGCTGCAGAGCAGTAGCTGGCCACAGGAGCCAGGTACCTTGTCAGATTAATTACGTATTGAAAATATACATCGCAAAACATTCAACATCTGTTAAACACACACACACACACGTGTGTGTGATTTTAACTGCAAAGTTATCACACTGTAACTGCAAAGTTATCACACCGAAAATTAATTAAAAAACTTAATATATTTTTTTCCATATGAATTTGTCCCCAAATTCTTTAACAATAATACTTTGAAATTCAACTATGTTTCCCCGTGTCTCCTATATTAGTTAAATTAATTCAAAACGAAAGTTGTTTAACATAAAGCACCTCAAGCCCACTAACTAAACTTAATCAAAAAATCATCTATAATTTGCGATAATAATTTGAAAACAAATAAATGTTTAAATATAGACTGCTGGGCTAGCTAGAAAGCCGAACTAACGGGACAACTTCTTTGAAAATGTCACCAGTCGGATGGAACATACATTTATACTTTTTGATTTAGGTAGTTTCTTTGATTTGTTTCTGATGTTATTGTGTTGTTGCCAACCGTCACACAAATACCCTGAATATATTACCTTCAAGCGGTAGGGACATTTTTTAAAATTTAAGTTTGCAATGAAACAATGACTACTTCCGTAGATACCGCCAACATTCAAAGCCATCCAAGTGAAATTGTTTTAGTTTACGAGTGTTGCTAAAGATTTGCATTTTGCGTTTTGGTGCTCTTCGTTCTTTGCGTTTATCGTTCAATTTATTTATTTTGTAGTACTAGGCGTTTTTGAGTTTTATTTCTTATTTTCCAATTGTTTTCTTTAGTAGTAATAATAAAGTAATTGAAATAGTTATAGTATTTCATTATTTGTTGTTATGTCCATTTAGTATTTCTTTTTGTTTCTAATTAATTATATTATATTATATTATTATTTTCTGAATTCATTTTAATTATAACTGGAAAATAATGGTATGCCTAACAACATGTGGGCCTATACTTAATACTGAACCTTAGAAGATGTAACACGTTTTCAAAGACTGTCTCTGCAACAATGGATGTTATTGAAAACTTACTTACACTAATGATGATTTTCTATTATTTTTTGAACTTACTTTTTGAACTAACTAATGAATAATTGAACAGATAAATTAAATGGATGTATTTGCATTGATATTGACATAACTGGACTATTAGGAACATTTCATTCGATCACGTAAAAACTACCATGTATATCACGTTAATTAACTTTAATAATTGTGGTATTTATTTCAGGTTCAATAAACCTATTACTACCACTTCAAAACGTGAAGAAACTGTTGACACATCCTCAAAGTGCCATTAATAACATAGATAACTTTTGAGGTTGTATTTTTCATTTGCACTTGACACTTTTAACACTTCTAAGCTCGCAATAGTTGATAATGATAATTTTAATTAACTTAATAATTATTCACAGAGTTAATATCTGTTTACAGATGAATTTTAATCTACTGAAAACGAAACATGTAATATTGAACAGGACTAGACTCGAGACCGCGCGAGGATTGTGAATGAGATAAACAAACAAACAAAAGTGAGAGACTTGATCAGAGTTACACTTCATAAGTTGGCTGATTCCGACAGGAAATCTTTCAAGCTGCCATATTGCGAATTTAGTGCGGCCTGATACACGGCCTGGAGTTTACCACGTAAATGTTCATTGACTGGTATCACAACGTTCATCTGTTCACATTGCAGAGAACCAATTCCTGTAACGTGAACAAAATGTTTGGTGTCAAAGGAACTGAATCTTTCGCCTAATGCACTGGTATACGTCGTACAGAAAGGATCCAAATGTAAATTGGGTAAATTAACCTAATTTTCCTCATGTTCCACGAAATAAAAGTATTCCAGTATTAGTATTTACTGACGATGTAAAGATGTCGGCACTGGAAGTCAACGCGCCAATTTCCTTATGTATCCAATCCTTTATGTATCTTTGGGTTCGGGAGAAACATTTGCATCCAATTTTCTCGAACCGCGGTTCACGAATATTGTTTATATAAATATATCGCAAGCAAACCCAACAATACCGTACTAACATACCGCAGGAATAAAATTCATGGATTGCTATCGCAGTAATGTACATTTTCCATACGTTATATTTTATGGGTGACTAATAAATGCTGAACATACCACGATCTGTTAGTGTTATTACTGCCTCGTCCATATTAAAAAATCTCGTCTCCACTTTGCTCCCCCTCGATTTTTAACTTTTTGCCTGAGCGGTAATAACACTCATAATATATCTAGGTATGTTAACGGCTATTTTTTTTATTTTACGTCAAAAAAACAGTTAAAAACTGCGTATGACGTCCTATGGGGAAAAGTTAATTGTGTGCACATTTTCAAAATTCTGTGATCCCTACACCAAGTCATATACTACTTAAATGTTGAATTTGAAAGAGAAAAAAACAAAACTCCTATGTAGTAAAACTTATTTTCAAAATAAATAAGCAATACATTTTGAATTTTCTCAAGGAGAAAAACAACAAAAACTCTATGTAATAAAATCTATTTTCAAGGATAAATAAGCACAATTTTGGCTCTTATTACTTTCTGCCGCGACAACATGGAAACGAAAATTTGAATAACGCCTCCCACTGAATCTAGAAGACGAGCAATAGAAAATGAAGTTACATTTATGTCCAGAAGCAAAACAAGGGGCCATCTCATTGTATTGTACGTGAATTTTTTGTATTGAATGGATGATAATGTCACCTGATGAATATGATGACTACGTCGAATGTTATAGTAATAGATTTCGCCATTTTCTGAAAAAATATTCCCCCCTTGGAGTAAGTCATTTTTATCAAAAACCACTGATTCGTAAATAAGAAGACACGGTAATGGTAGAATTCCTAGATTAATGAAGAGAGGCTTACATGAATCACGTGGGTGGGATCTGGTTATTATTCGTACAATTCGTTTTTGTAATCTAAAAGTCTGGAAGCTATAAGATGTATTTCCCCCAGAACATTATGCTATATCTCAGGCGGGAATGAACATTCGCGAAGTATACACAACGAGCAGTATGAAGGCTGACTGAATTTGTAAGAATTCTGAACGCGTAGCATAATGAACTTAATTGTGTGTTCAATTCATTTAAATGTACGTTCCATTTACGGTTTGACTGAATTGAGAGACCTAAAAATTTTGTTGCCTTAACATCAGTCAATGGTACACTGTTCATTTTTAATGGGGCACAGAATTGTTTATTTGAAATGGAAAACTGCATTAAAACCGTTTTCTTTTCGTTCACTATTAATTTGTTATTTCGGAACGGCAATAAAGTTTTATTTGCCAGATCTTAATTTGTGGCGGTGTCAATATATAATAAAGCATTAATAAATTATTATAATATTATTAATGTTCAAACATTAGTAATTTAATTAGTTTATTAGTATTAGAGTTGGTTATTTATCAACTGTTTATGATATTCTATATCTAACCCATAAACAAGTTAAAATCTGAATACAGATGAAAAAAAAAACGTTTTTGCCATGAATTGATAAGTGCCATGAAAAGTTGTTTAACATAAAGCACCTCTAGTCCACTAACTAAACTTAATCAAAGCCATCATCGATAATTTGCGATACACTTGAAAAAACAAATAAATGCATAACTTGTAAACAAATAAATGCACACACAACATGTAATTTGAATTTGAAAACTAACAGATCCTGTGTTCTATAATTGCACTGAAAATACAATTTATCTTGCAGTGTAACATGCAACATGCTACTACCTTTCCTAATACCCTCACAGAATCAGGTACAGGTCTTTGTTATCGCAGACTCAACAATACTTCGAAAAAGGACTGAATTCTCATGAAAGTGACAGCCAGGGCTTAAAGGGATACGGTACAATCTGACAGGTATTTTATAAAAATTCCATGTCAGAGAGTAACTTCTTCAGTGTTTTGTGAAAAAATTGATGTGGATAGACCTCCACATATTTCTCATCTCCAGAACAACTCTCTTACAACTTCTTTTTAAAGTACTCGAGATCAAGAAAACGTCACTTCTTTGAAGCTCACTCCAAACCTTAGCTGCACTAAATAGTGAAAGAAGTGTTGAAGACATCTGAATAAAATTTTAAAATTTCCATCAAAATGATTACCTGCGGATATTAGAAGTCTTTAGGAGAAAGAAAATTATTTTCAAACATTATTACTTTCTTCTCTGACTTTCCATATTATAAAAGTAAGCTTAACAAATATTAAAACTATCCCTGATAAAGAGTCTTAGAGAAAATGCACTGTTCTTGTCCTTTGAAGTTAACTATCACTATAGTAATTTGCCTATAAATTCATCATGGTTAACTCAAAGCAGAAAAAAGTGTTAATTCCTCCTGACAAGGAAAGCAGAAGCAAGTTCTATGTAGACATCTCTCCTTCACACCACTAGATGCAAACTCGGCAGAAAGTGTATTCACAGTGATTTTTGGAAAATGAAATCTCCTTCCCCAAGCACAATTACCACACACTACCACCTAAACATATCTTTATCCCTACTCACCAGGAGTGAACGTTCATCTGTATCTTCAGTTTTAATGCGAAAACTTTCACCACACGTTGCCAAAGGGTCCTGTAACAGGACACCGAAGATCACTTTGAAGGTGAGCTACACAACACACTCTGCATTTCACTTCAAAGTTTAATGACAAAAAAAAAATGGTTTCATTATAATTTTGTACACTGTGGGAGATGAAACTTTGGGACTGACAATTAGGTGTTAACTCAATGTTTTCATGGCAGAGGTAGGTACAAGGCCAATTGGATTCGCGAGATATGTCAGCTTCTTCCAATGCTTGCAGATGGTGTGAAAGCAATCCCACATGCATGACTTAGGGTTTTCCGTGTAGGCAAATGCGTTGGGCCATGATGTCTCATGACAAGATGATCTTGATAAACTGTTAATAATTTTTGATTAACGTATTCCATCAGTCCAGCTATGAAAGAGGTGAGTAGTGGGTGATACTTCACCATTGGCTAACTAACTGTCAATACCAAAATAATATATCCAGAGGTATAAAACAAAAAATTAAATAAAAAAAAATATGTGTGGTTTTTTGAAATTGTGTCCATGAAATTAGGACAATGTGGGTCTTTCACTGATGAAAGATTTCTGAATTCATTGTAGTTCTGTTTTCTTTTATGGTATTTTCTGATTTTAAAGTACTTGTTTAGGAACACATCTATTCACAACTACTGTACTTCAAAAATAAAGTACACTGATCAACTGTTGCAAAATGATTTTAAAAGGACAATATTGGTACTCATTTGGTCTCCTAAATAATTGATTGTCTGATACCGAAACATCAGAAAATATCACAACAGACATTCATTAAAATACTCAGAATTATATAACATTTAATGTATTTCCAAGAAAACAACAGAAAGTTAGCTGCACACTCACATTCCTCCTCAACCTCTTTGTGACCTCTAGAATTAAGGAACACTGTGACAGGTAGCTCCAGCTCCTACACACACAAAAATATTATCCATCATTTCCCTTGGCTCAATTCCCAGATATTAGGACAAATTTCATTAATTTTTCCTCTGAGAAGGAAATAATCTCAAGCATTCAACATCAAATCAATTTGAGAATAGTACATGTAAAAAGCTTACTTCTTCATTTTCTTCTTTCTTAATCACACTACTCAAGGGGCTTGTATCGTGTAGGTCCTATGGAAAAAGCAACAAAAAACAGCATTTTAGCGATTCATGAAAACAATGATAAAAGTATAGAATAACAAAAGAAAAAATTCATATTAATGTTACAGATAAACAATCACAAAGACTAACAATAACAAGTAATTCAAAAGTAATACTCAAGGTCCCAAATTAATTTCATCTATATAAAGACCGCTCCCAAAATAATACTCCACATTCTAGTGATAAATGGACCCCATGAGGGGAAGCTGTAATCCTCACCTTGCATTCCTCCTCAACCTCTTCATCCAAAACTTCTGTGGATTCCAATCCTTTGGCAGGCAACACCAGATTCTACACACACAACACAAATATCATCCATCATCATCTTTCACTCAATTCCCATCCATTATGACACAGTATTTTAACACAGAACGTTTTCTAAGAAGGAAACTACATTCTCAAAGAATCGAAAAGAGGACGATAGATGTGAAAATTGAATAATAAAAACAAATATTCAGATCAATGATGAAGTCATCAGACAAGTCTGGCAAACCATTGCCCATAGAATTACAAATCCTACCACATAAACATACTTGAAATAATAAACTTTACAGAAATTCCCAACAAAACAAGGATTCTATTTCTCTAAACACAGAACCACACAAAACAGGAATCTACTAGACCTTAATACTGCATGCACTCCTTTATGAAAGTGCTTTTGTAGACAGCATTACATGGAGAAAAAATTCAGGAACATTCAATTATTAATTTTAACTTAAAAATCCACAAAACATTTTGGACATATGTTGTTTTTTTAATTATCTGTGTAACAATTAAATACATTGTCAAGTTATGATGACGCATTTAGTTGACATAAAATTCTTTTTAACTTTGAATACAAATACTGTTGCAAAAATATTTTTGGCTTCCTTTTAGAGTGTAGAAATTAAAAGTGAATTAGATTTTTTAAATAATAATAATAATAATAATAATATATTTGTCACATAAATACAGCATAAGCCATGTATGACAAGTCAGGACATTATATGATCATACAATGTACAATGCAAATATTAAATACATACAGGTATAAAATTGAATTCTGTTTTCATGCTAAATACAAATTAATTTTATAAATAGTAGGGTAAAGCTAAAGTTGAGAGCAAAAATAAATGAAAAGGAGAAGAAGGAGAATCTTCATGAGATGGATGCTTGGGCTGGATCTATCCTTTTATATCCATCAATCAGCTGGGGGGGGGGGGCTTCAAGTCATGCAGCAGAATATGCACAAAAAAATTATTTTATTAGTTTATATTGATGTTGATACGTGTTTATGGTGTATGTATTCTTTGTACTGTAGAATGTATGGTTTAAGAGGGAAGCTTTAATTTACTAGGGAGTTTGTTATATAGTGTGATGCCTTCAAAAAGGGTAGTACTTTTTTGAAAGAGTGAAGTTTCACAGTGGGACATGCAGATTTCTTTTTTTTCTAGTATCATAGTTATGAACTTCAGTGTTTATAACAGAATCCTTGTTTTCCATAAGCGTCTTCTTTGTGAAGATTAATATTTCAAACATGTATATGCATGGGAGTGGTAGGATTTGTAATTTCTTGAAAAGTGGTTTGCAGGACTCATGTTTGTGAGTGTTTGTCATTGTTCTCAGTATTCTTTTTTGGATGATAAAAGTGTGAATACTTTCTGGGAGTTTCAGAATATGATTCCGCATTTTGATGAAAGTGGACATTTGCAAAATACACTGTCTGGGAGGTATCCAAATTTGAATTCTGACTTTTAAGGATGTAGATGGCATAGCATGACTTGGTAAGCTTGTTTAAGTTTAGATCTGTGATGTGGGAGTTCCATTTAAATTGTCTTGAATTGTCAATCCAAGGAAGTTGTTTTTGGGCCATTTTTTACAGGCATGTGTTTTATCATCAATTGTGTTAGAGGCTTTTTCTTAGAGAGGATTCCAAAGTTTAGGAGACAGTTTTACTGGTGTTTATGATGAGTTTGTTTTCCTGGAACCATTTTACTAGTGTCTAGAACTGTTTGTGCTTCTTTCTGTAGAGTTTGTTGGGTATTTGCTTTAATGATAATGTTAGTGTCATCTGCAAATAGGACCATTTTGCTCTTTTGTAGAGTCAAGGGCATGTCGTTGATGTACAAGAGAAATAGCATAGGGCCCAGGATTGATCCTTGTGGGACTCCATAATTTATCATTCTAGGTTGGGAAAATGGCTTGAAATCATTTTATCTCTAACATGCTTGATTGTGACTACTTGACAACGATTTGAAAGGTAAGATTTTACCCATTGATGTGCAATGCCTCTAATTCCCAAAGTTTCAAGTTTGAATAACAGTATGTCATGATCAATAATGTCAAATGCTTTTGATAAATCTAGAAATAAACCGATGGGAATTTCTTTCTGATCTAGAGCAAGAAGTATGTTATTTAGAAAGGTGAAGATAGCAGTGTCTGTTGATCTACCATTTCTGAATCCATGTTGAGCCTCTGTCAATATGTTATTTGAATTGAGGAAATGTTTGAGTCTATCATTAAAAGTTTTTCTAGAATTTTGAGAATCCAGATAGTAAGGATATTGGTCTGTAATTCATGAGATCGTGGTGTTGTTTTTTGAATAGTGGCTTAACTTTTTGCTTTTTTGAGAATTTCTAAGCCACTGTCATTAAGGAGTGATTACAAATGTGTGAGTGGTTCTAGTATATATGTTGCTGGAATGTTTAATGAGTATGTCAGGATATTATCCAGTCCTGTATAATTTGTTTTTCATTTATTTATGATTTTCTGTATTACTGCAGGCGATGTTTCAGAGATATATGGAGTTTCCATTTGGTGATGTGTGGATATTTGACTGCATATTTATATTACTTAAAGAATTGCAGTGAATTAACTTTTCCATGATTTCTGAGAAATGTCTATTGAATGTGTTTGCTACTTCCTATGGGTTGTGCAGAACATTATTTTTGTAGTGAAGTTCAATGTTTTTGGTGTTTCTGTTTTCTGTTTTTAGAGTATTTTTTACAATGTTCCACATTGCTTTTGTTTTGTTTCATGCTTTGGCAATGTGTCGATCATTCATTAACAGTTTGGCCTGTTTAATTACTTTCTTTAAGATACTTTTGTATGTTTTGTAATAAGCAATGAAATCAGAACTACATTCATGATGAAGAATGGTTTCATGCATGTTTCGTTTCCTTTCACATGATGTTTGATTCCTTTGGTTATTAATGATTTGTATTTTTTGCTTGTTATTTTCTTTCCAGTTTGTGGGAAACAGTGTTGAAATAACTTTGGAATATGTTTATGAATAAGTTGAATTTGGTATTTGTGTCTGGGTGTACAAGACACAAATAACAAGTAAACATGTTCATTATTTGATGGTTTTATTTCTTCATTTAGAAAAGTGTCTAATACAATAAAACTTCAGCTGCGAGTTCTGCAGGGCATCTGCTCTCCCATCCTCTCATTCTGGTAATGTACAAATAGTAAATTAAAAACAATGATGTAATACACTTTATTTATTTATTTATTTATTTATTTTACGTCAAAAACAGTTAAAACTGCGTATGACGTGCTATGGGGAAAAGTGAATAGTGTGCACATTTTCAAAATTCTGTGATCCCTACACTAAGTCATATACTACTTAAATTTTGAAAGGGAGAAAAAAAAAAACTCCCATGTAATAAAATCTATTTTCAAGGATAAATAAGCAATAAATTTTGGCTCTTATTACTTCCTGCCGCGACAACATGGAAACGATAATTTGAATAATTGTATTTCCCATTGAATTTAGAAGACGGCACACAGAAAATGAAGTTACATTTATGTCCAGAAGTTAAAACAAGGGGCCATCTCAGCATTTGGCTCAATGGATCAGGAAACTGGACTAAAACCTGATCGAGATGGGGGGGTCACACCCGAAGCTGTAGTACAATAGTTGTTACAGGTTGTTTATACTCATCTATACAGTCCAAATGGTAAATAATGCATTATGTATCATTGTTAAAATTAATGTCTCTTGTGATGCTCAGTATAGTCTCTAATTGTATAGAAAACAGTTATGCAGCAGAACGATTTACTTGGGATTTGAACTTTTCATTGAATTTAATCGCTTAATGTCATCTGGCAAAGTGTTGTAAAATAATGTACATGTATTGTATGAATTTGATGTAATGAGCTGTTGATACTGTCACCTGATGAATACGGATTTACGAGTGTTATAGTAATAGACTTCGCATTTTCTGAAAATATATTCCCGCTTCTCTTGAGCAAGCTATTTTTTACAAAACTAACTGATTCGCAACAAAAGACACGGTAATTGGTAGAATTCCTAGATTAATGAAGAGAGGTGATATTACAAAACCACTATATTCGCTACGAGTGTATTACATGATTACATGGAGTTTATTTGGTACTTTTGCATGACGATGGTAACCTTTATCAGTTAAACTTTTACATTGAATTGTTTCCAGGCAGTTGACTTGCAGGATTCAACTAAGGCCACGAGTAGAAAGCCACCTCTACCTGCCTCAGGTGCCTTCAGTTTACCTACCACCTGCAAGAGAATATTAGAATGCAGGGCATTATTATCTTTTTTATTTCTCTTTTTTTTCTGAGATGATTTAACCTCCTCCTCATTCATTAGACTTCTAAACTAAAGTCTGGTTGTTTTTTTAGATTGACACAGCAGCAACATATATCACAAATAACACGCTCTGATGTTAATGTCAGTCTAATATTCCCTTTCTATAATTGATTATCGTGCTGTCAACAGAATCAAAGTGAATACGATCCAATTTATGTGCAACAATATTATAAATACGATAATAAAATAAATTGCAATCCGACAGACATAATATATTATTAAATACAATTTTAAGGCAAGTTCACATGTTCTATGTTGCCCATGTTAAATCGACCATCTTTCATACTTAATAGAAGCATTCAAACATTATCTGAAATTCCATATTGTGTCAAAATAACATTTTCACATGCTGTAGTAGTTTCATAACACGGTGTTTTCTAATGAGTATGTTGGATACAAAATTAGATTTATTCAGATATTGAGAATACCAAAAATTGGACCAGCATCATGCCTGTAATGCCAGATTATTTGGGATTCTCGCTTAATGTTCACAGAACAAAACATTTTCAGAATGACTCTCTAAATACTGTATAAAATAAATGGTTTGTGTCTTTCATGATTATCATAACCCTGTATCATAATGAGCATCGGCTGATACTTGTAAATTATCAAAAGCGACAGAATTAATTGGGAGCAGAAAAAATGTATACCTTGCTCTTGCATGGTTGATAAATGAATAATCACATGAGGTGCTGTTAATCACTATTTAAATTTGACATTAATGGTAAATGTTCCCATAATTAGACTTCATACAACAGTATGAAGCGAATAAAAACATCAGCAGATGATATCTGCAATGTTGTATCGTGGTCCAGTCAAGACTTGTTAATTATCTTACATGTTGTCTTCTTTCAAATACTGTTCTTACGGTTATTTACCGCATTCTCATCATTGCATAAATGAAGAAATACAATTATAAGCCTCAAATTGAAGTTAATTCGCCCGAGAGTGTTTTCTTCCTTCATCTCGCGGGTCAATAGTGATGCGTAAGCATCAATATGAACACATGGAGGCTTCCTTGTCACATATCGGTAGCGGCAGTTTTATAGAGTGCCGTTTCTGCATAATTTTATTTGCACGTTCATTACTCCGTAGTGAATTAAGTATACTTCGTAAAATATTAATAGTTTGATTTTTTTGCGTTCAGGTGTCCAAGAAAAGGAAATCCCTGAAACATTACTTGGTAAATAACACACTATTAACTTTTCTTAATGATACCAATACCTTTGTTTTTAGAACTGTGTTCGTTATTAAATATGGCTCAATATTTAATATATGTGACAGGAACAACAGACAATCATTGTTTTATAATGTTTATAGAAACCAGATTTTTATGTTATTACATAGTTTTGCCTTCTACTTGTCGTTTCAAAATTGAGATCTTGGCGATCGTTGTTATTCTAACATAATATCAATTTTTCATTACATATTTTGTATTATATTATATATAAAGTTGTTATTAATAAATACTTTTATCCATAATATTCTTCAATTTTTTAATTTTTTTTTTTTATGAATTTTTTTTAAACATCAGAATTTTTTCTCCACTAACACTATAAAGAATGACTGAAGTTGTATCAGATGCAGTCGCATGCTTACTTTGGCACGGATGCTTCATTAGCTCAGTGATAGGGAAGCATATCACAGACTGCTTGACCTTTGTAGGTGATTATTGCAGTGACCTTTAGGTGTGATTAGTGATATATTGTGGATGTCACATTATTAAGGAATGATGCCAATAATTACAATTACAAGAACAATACTAAACTGCCTTCTGTATTGATGTTCAATAAATGAGCACCACAAATATTTACTGTAACATAATATTGGAACACAATCATGAGCACTCATTTAAACAAATTGCAGCCCAATCCACCTTGTCTTCACCTCCAATACCATGTTTCTTCCACATTGGCAGTAACATATAGTAAAATAGAAATGTCATATCAAATCAATGTTCAAGACCAAAAAGATATCTTGCAAACGCAACTCACAATGGATTTGGCTCCTTCAAAAAACTCATCAGGTTCTTCTTTAAACTGAAATCAACAGAAAATGCCAGTAATAAACATTTCCGTCACGGCAGTATCCCTTCAAGAGGTTATTTGGGTGCCAAGGAAGTAAGAATTTCTAGCTTGCTGTGGATGCAAACTGTACAACCAGAAACAAAATTAAGTGTAATACCTAAACAGCTATCTTAATTTTCTACTATAAAAATACTTTGAAACAAGATATCTTGTCCATCCATTTGTAACAATGTTCGCTAAACACGAATTATCAAGACTTGTGAATAGCGTGTAGTATTCTTTAGTGCTGGAAAGAAACAGTGGGTATACAAAACAAGTGTAAAGAGTCAGCACAATTGATTCAATTGATCATCAATTATATTTTTTCAAATATAATCCTATGCGGTCGCGAAATTATAATAAAAGTAACCACGAACTTCAAACTCCTATGCCTCAACTACAGGAGAATGGACAAATCTTCCATATAAAAATAACTAACAGCAGTGCTCAGTGGGCGGACACGGCCGTGTTGAGTCAAAATGACATTTGGACATTTGGAAGGATGAGTCAAATTGACATTTGGCGTAACAAGTGAACATCACCTGTAATTAAGAGAAGTATCTCTCCGCCGCGACAGCTGTTCAGCTATGCTCAGGCTATGCCTCTTTGTAAAGTGTTAGGTTATGGCTCCTGTGAAGCATCCAAATGCAGAAACCTAAGTTTCTTGAGGTATATGCACGTACGCGAGTCCGCAATATTTATATTTAATTACGTATGTGGAAAATAACATCTAGGTTTGAAAATACACATAATATTTATCACACAAAATGTAAATTCAATGTCATGTCAATAGAAAAATAATTTTTACAGAAGAACACATAACACTGCACTTCCTAATTTCAATTATTTCTCAAAGCGCACTATATTTTCGTTGGATGAAAACCTCACAAAAGGAAGCGTCGAAGCCATTTACAAGTCAGCCAACTGCGCAAACGCGCTATTCTGTAAAACATTGACTGCCATGTCTGAGGTATAAACACTTGGTTGAGCACTGCTGTTAAGGAAGATTTGTCCATTCTCCTGTAGTTGAGGCATAGGAGTTTGAAGTTCGTGGTTACTTTTATTATAATTTCGCGACAGTATAGGATTATACTGGAAAAAAATATAATTGATGATCAATTGAATCAATTAAAGACTCTTTACCCTTGTTTTGTATACCCACTGTTTCTTTCCAGCACTAAAGAATACTACACGCTGTTCACAAGTCTTGATAATTCGTGTTTAGCGAACATTGTTACAAATGGATGGACAAGATATCTTGTTTCAAAGTATTTTTAAAGTAGAAAAGGTAAGATAGCTGTCTAGGTATTACTAATTTTGTTTCTGAATTGTAATAGTTTGCATCCACGGTAAATAGGGAATTTTACTTCCTTAGCACCCAAATAACCTCTTGAAGGGATACTGCAAGCATGACGGAAATGTTTATTACTGGCATTTTCTGTTGATTTCAGTTTTTAGTAAAGAACCTGATGAGTTTTTTTGAAGGAGCCAATCCATTGTGAGTTGCGTTTGCAAGATATCTTTTTGGTCTTGAACATTGATTTGATATGACATTTCTATTTTACTATATGTTACTGCCAATGTGGAAGAAACATGGTATTGGAGGTGAAGACAAAGGAGTGGATTGGGAAACATGATTTGACAAATGTTGGGTGCTCATGATTGTGTTCAATTCAAGTATGTTACAGTGAATGTTTTGTGGTTGAAAGCCATTTTGATTGAACCTCAGTCTGGCAGTTTGAAGGATTGTTCTTATGGTTGTAGTGCTGGCATGGAACCATATGAAATGTGACATCCACAATACTATCACACCTAAAGGTCACACCACAATAATCACACCTAAAGGTCAAAACGATCTGTCGTGTACTTCCCTATCAGTGAGCTAATGAAGCATCCGTGCCCGGAGTGTAAAAATATGCGACTGCATCTTTTGATGCAGCTCACCTCGAGTCGACAACACATAGTGTTTAATTGGAAAAAATTCTGATGTTTTAAAAAAATTCATAAAAAAAAAAAAAATTAAAATTGAAGAATATTTATGGACTAAAAAAATTATTTGTGAAAATAGCAACATATGTAATATAGTACAAAGTATGTAATAAAAAAATTTGATATTGTGTTAGGATGGCAACGATTCGCCAAGATTTCAATTTTGAGAATCGTAAGTAGAAAGGCAAAAAATATGTAATAACATAAAAATCTGGTTTCTACTTATAAACATTATAAAACAATGATTGTCTGTTGTTTCACAATCACATATATTAAATGTATTAGGCCACATGGTTTACATGTACAGACAGTTCATAAAAACAAAATTATTTAATTATCATTAAGAAAAGTTAATAGTGTGTTATTTACCAAGTCATGTTTCAGGGATTACATTTTTCCCCTTTCTAGGACTACAAGACAAAATCAAAACTATTAATATTTTACAAGAATATACTTAATTCTCTTACAGATATTATCGAACCAACATTTAATAAAAAAATTACACAGAAACAGCACTTTATAAAAACTACCACTTACCATTATATGACAAGGAGCCTATGTGTTCATATTAAGTACTTACACACATCCACTTCTTGGCCCGCGATGCAACACAGGGATGAAGAGGAAGGAGAAAACCACTCTCAGGATAGTTAACTTCAATTTTCGGAAAAACATGAGTGTGTTTCTTGTTTATGCAATGATTGAGAATGCAGTTAAAATGTGCCATGTAGGAACAGATCTGGGGGTATTTGAAGAGATGTATGTAAGATTCATTAACTGAAAGTCTTATTTTAGTTACATTTTAAGCATTTTTAGATATCAATATTACTGATGTTTTTTATTCCTTCATATATTGTATGAGGTAAAACAGTAAAAAAAAATATTAAATTTTCAATTTTAAAATTTTCGTGGATGCAGAAACGTAGACGAAAAAGGGATACACTTAATGCAGTATGGGATTAACTGGGGGCTAAGCTGAGGCTTGCTGTGGTAAAGGGTAATTATTAAGACATGTTAAAACATTTTCCCACGAGTATATTATAAATGGGGAGAAGATTTAAATGAAATAAAAATTTTTACTTTCTTGCATACCTACGTATATAGGGGAGAATATGTAATGTAGAGAAGGGTAATGCCCCGCGAGAAAACGGCGGATTTTCGGCAGAAAAATCTTTTCCCGGGATACTGATAAAAAAAAAGTGGATAAACACAGGGATTAATTAAGAAAAAAAGGGCCTTTCAATACGTGAGGGGCCCCAGAACCGTATTTTGTTGACCCCAATGCCAAAAAACTCAATTGAAAGCGAAACGCCCGCCGTCTGTCCGTCTGTGAACACTACTTAGTGCTTAAACCATGCGTAGGGGATTTTTTTTAAAATTTGGGAAGAAACTAACCGTCTATCTATCTGTAGTTGAAGTTTAAAATTTTTGAAAATTATTTTTTAAAACCGGGGATTTTTTTAGATCAAGCCCCAGGAATTCTCGAAATTTTTCAAAAGGTTTGTAAAATTTTTTTTTCTTGAAATGTTTTGGGTAAATGGGGGAAAATAAAATTTATAAAAGTGGAAATTTCTATTTTCACGGTTAACATGTTTTTTAAAAATTGAAAAAGTTTGAATTTTCTGGCGTTTTCCCACAACGGGAAAAATTGAAATTTTCCTTCAAATTAAATTTGTTGTCCATAATTACCCCTTTCATTAAGATCTTGAAAATTGTTTTAAAAATTTTTAATATTTTCCCTGCAATATGGTGTACAATTTTTTCAATAAAAACAAAAAAAATTTTTTTTTCTGTCTTGTCTCTCAGGTAGCTCATATTTCCATTAGAGACAATTTGTTCACATTATTGATTTATGTATACAAAATGCTCAAAAATAATGTTGAAAAAAATTTTCCCAAAAAACTAAAATTTTTTTTTTTTTTTTAAATACAAAAATTGCATTTTCGGGAAACACTGAACGCCATTTTTTTAAAAAAATTCCCTAATTTTTTGTTTCATATTTTTCAACAAATAGTACTAATTGCAGTTTTTTATGAGTTAAATTCATTTTTGTGTACTTTTTTTTAAATACACAGATGAAATTTTAATTCCCTTCACACTTTTAAAATTAAAATATTTGAATTGATTTGTATACATTTTTGGGCATTTAAAAGGGGGAAGTGTTTCAATGATTCGAATGAAGTTTTTCGAAAATCAAAAACCTTTCTAAAAAAGATTTTCCCAAATTCTTTTTTTACAGTAATCCCTTAATCGCCATTTTCTTAAACACGTCTTCAAATTTTTCAATTAAAATTTCTATTTGGGACAAGGTTTTTCAATATTTTTGAATGTTAATATTCTATATAGGTTTTTACTTTTTGGGAAAACCCGGGGAAAAAAAAAGAAAAATGTAAAAAATGTTTTGGGTGACGAAAATTTGACAGCTATGAGAGAATGAAAGCCCTTTTTAAAGCCATTCCACACAAGGAAAATTAAAAAAAATTTTAAAATAGAAAGTCTGTGCCATCTGGAGCACCCTAGATACCTTTTTTTTCCTTTTTAAAACATTTTTCGTTTTATTTCATCTATTTTAACATAATTTTAATATTTTTTAAAAAAATTTTTTACGAGATGCAACAAATGTTTTTAGACAATTCCTGAGTAACCTATTCCATTTCTTTTCGAAACAAATTTTTAATGTCAATCGAAAGAAATCTATGGTTCCTGTGACCCTTTTAACACCATTGTGAGTGCGGCGGATTTCACAAAATTAAAGAAGAGATTTTGTCCAGTTAAACCCCAAAAATTTGCAAGGGGAAGTTCACTTGAACAAAAGGGAAGACATGATTACACCCGGGTATTAAACAGTTTAATAGTTCATCTGATTTTTTTTGATCAATTTTTGTCATTTTTTTTTTGTTTTTTTCTTTTTAAAAAAACATTTTAATTTTAATGATCATTCTTAAAATGATTTGGTTATCAAACTATCGTTGTGAGCAGGGTCACTAAAACCCTCAATACAGGCTGAATTGGGGATTACCTTTTTAAAAAAAAAAATTTAATTTTCATCACCGTCCCCTCTACCACAGATGCTGCAGTAGCAATGATGGTTGGTCACAGAACCTTTCACCCTTGCTTTTTGGGTGTAAGTTGCTTTTTCGTCGATTTTGCTGTCACTATATTTCTCCGGGAATTTTTCAATTAAAAATTTTAAAAAGATTTTATAGAAAAAGGGTTTTTTGAGGACCAATGGACCCACTGTCCACCAATCTAAAAATATTTGGCCCAGCTAATCAGGAACATAACTTCTAATAACTTTAAATTTTAAATTATAACTAAATTTTCATTATAGGCGGCGAAAATTACAATTTCATCACTGGTAAAAATTTTCCTGTTTTCATGAATATGTTCTTTTTTTTTTATATTTAGTGATTTTTAATTTTTAAATTTAAATGATCGACAAAATTGCACCACCTCACATTTAAAAGAAAAAATTTTCCCCCTTTAATCCTAAATTTAAAAGGACAAAAACAGCTTTAAAGGTGCCGGGGAGTCACCTTTAATACAAATTCAAATAATTTTTCACTTCAAGAACATTTTAACTTTCAACATCTGCTTTCTGCATTATTTTTTTTAGGCAATTTTTTTCTATAAAAGTCACTAAATACCATAAATGTCCATGTGACTTAAAAAAAAATTTAAAAAGAAATTTTAAAAAGGGCTAACGATTTAACCACATCACCTTTTTTTCTCATTTTAAAGGATGATTTTTTTTAAATTTCTTCCTCAAAACTAGTTAATTTTTTTAAAAAAAAGGGGGAATATTCTTCCGATATTCTCCCCCCCCAAATGACATTACTTTCAAATTTCCTCCAATATATTGGTGCCAGATTTTTTAAAACGTCTAGGCATGTAATATTATGAATATAAAAACACAACACACACACATATGTATGTGTGTGTGTGTGTTTATAATTTCACTTATTTATAATTATTATTCAAATGGAATCAAAATATTGAAAATAAAAAAGTAATAAAATTTGGTCGATTTCGGTAGGGGGGAGGGAAGTTCAAACCAAACAAAATTTTGAAAAAGGAATAAAAAAAAATTAAAAACTAATGTTAAAATAGAAGATGTGGCAAAATTGGGGATAAAAGGTAATGAAAAATTTTATAGAAGATGAAATTACAATAAATACTATGAAAATGGGAAAACATTTTGGAAGGTTTAGAAACCTGTGAACGCCTTATATCCAATAAAACCCAAATTTTTTTGACTTGATCATTTTTATCAATAATCCCAAGGGAATTTAAGAAGCCTTTTAAAACAGTTAAAAAAGGGGATAATGCACTTTTAAAGGGCCTTTGGGGTGTAATAATTTATTGGGGATCCTATTGATTTTATTTCAATCATCTATGTCCCTGTCTGAAGTTGAAAACTCAGGGAAAGTTGTTAAAAGGACGGCCTTGCAAACAACTAAAAAAACCCTTTGGCAGAAACTTCTAATACATAATATGAACGATGTGTTAAGATATCAAGTTTTGAAAAAAAAATATCAAGTTTAGAAATTAAGACTACTCTTTTTTTTCCCCTTTATATTAAAAAGGGTTTCAAAATGTTCCCAACTCTCTGATTTTTGGGAAACAAAAAAAAAGGGCCCTTTTTTTTAAGTTTAAAAAGTTTTTGGGTACATGCCTGTTGAACAAAAAAAATATTATTTTTATTTAATACGGGGATAATTTCAATTTGCATTGATTGTTGTCTCTATTTTTTTGCAAATTTTTGGATTTCAAAGAAGTTACCGTAGTCGAACAATTAAACTTCTTTCTTCAGACAGGGATGTTTAATTTTTTTTATTAGACAAACTGTATTTTCTATTTTCGATTTTTAAAATTGCCCACATATGACCTACAGGGTCATTTTGTGATTGGGAATGTCAGGGAATTTGAAGGGGAAGTTTTTTGTTTTTTAGTGTTTTGGAGTTTATGTTTCAAGGGGTTCCCTAGAGTGCCCAGATTAAAAAACCAGAGAGGGACCAAATATAAGAATATTTCCCGTTTAAATGTCCGCCCTTTTTTCTATTACTGGACATGGATTATGCACAACTTTTTGTCCGGGATTCCAATTCTTTTGTAAATATTCTGTCTTCAAATTCAAGTTTCTGTTGGATAAATATATTACTTTATTCATGTTAAAAAGGGATAAGATATTCATATTGTTTTGTAAAATTTTTTAAATTTTAAAAAACAGTTTACAAATTTCCCTCGTACAGATAAAAAATATAACCAATTTCCACAGAAGCATTGAGGAACAGTTTTTTAAAACCCCGTCCCAACATACGTTCCAACGTTTGGGCAAATTTAAAAAATTCACGCAGAACGGCGCGGTCGATAAAATTTTAACCACGAGTAAATAAAGGGCAAAATTTCCCCCTTCTCACTTTCTTCCCTTTCAATGAAGAAACCAACAGGGGCCCACCAGCTCTGCTATACAGAAAGTTCCGTGGGGCCCCGGGGCCCAATGCACCCACATTTCCCTTTGCTGTGGAGCCACCCCTTTATCCTTGCGGACATCTATGGCTGATCTGAAAATGGAAAAACATGGCCGAAAAATACCCCGCCGGCGCGCTTGGGCGTTGTTTCCCGCAATTTTTTTTCCCAGCATTGGCGTTAAGCCCGTTTTATTCTATCATATCCGGGGTTTGTACGTTGCCGGGCCCGGGCCTTTAAGGGCTGTTACAATTAATTGATTGTTTGATTTGTCTAATTTGAAAAAAAAAATTTGAAGTTTTTTAAAATGATTTCAAGAATTTGGTTTTTTAAAACGGGAGTAAATTTTCCCAATTTTTAATAAAAAAGTGGTGCAAAGAATTTTTCGTAGGCACGCATTTTGAACTATTTGCAGCTTTTTAAAGGCGCATGCGCCGCTTTCCCCAACCTTGGGCAGGCGTAGTCCATAATGGGGCCTAATTTATTTTTTATAAAGAAGCAGGTTTTTCGGTTGGATAATTTGCCCCGCTTAAAAAATAAGCTTCGCAGCATGCCCAGGCGTTGCCACGTTTTTTTAAAAATGGTCCGGGGGCTCGGGGGTTGGCGCCATCGAGCGTGATTCCTAGGTTTTTGGGCACTTTTGCGCCATTCAATAGTAGAATTACATAGCGGGGAGTGGCCCGGCGTAGCGTATTTATATTTACGTGAAGAGCACCGCCGTGCTCTTTCTCCACGTTAACTTTAAAAGGCCCCAAAGCGCCGCAGCCACTCCGGGATCTGAGGGGGCCACAGGCCCCCCGTGACCAATGCCCTGTTGCCAAATTTTGAGCGTTGCCACTTGCTCGGTTATCCCCGAGCAAGGATGGGAAAAGGCACATTGCCGGGGGGGGAGACCCGTTACAGTTCCGTGGGAAAATAAAGAGTTCCAGTGCACTGGACTGGTAATAAACTGAATTTCAAAAATTTAGAAAAAATCTACCTTTGGGAAAGTTATTCACTTTCTTTTCTTTTGGGACCCCCAATAAAAACCCTAAAAAAACCCTTTTTTATTTTTTGTTTTATTAATAACGGTTACATAATATTTTAAACACAATTTTACACTACTAATTTTTCCCATTCTTCTAAAAAACCCTTTTAAGGGAAAACAAAGAGACAGGGGCTGAGAGAAAAAAAAATATACAATTATTGAAAACAAAAGATATATAAAATTCCACGTCTACAACTTATTTCAAAGTCATTTTTGATACATACTCAAAATGTAAAAGAAAAAAAAATAAGTAGTTCAGGAAGGATTTGAACTCGAGATCTTCAAAACGAAGCCCCCCAACCCAAAATACGCAACGATATTGTCCGGGGGAAATGCTTATGTAGTTTTTTTGGAATATTACAATGTTCTTGATCCCAGAAAATTTTTGGGGAATAATTGCAAAGTACTGTTTTTTTTTTTTCAGAAAAAAATCTAAATAAAACGTATTTTAAAATTTAGTTTTTAAAAAGATTGACTTGGAAAAAATTTCCAGTATATGTATTTGGTTTTCTGAAAACATATATATTTCACCATAAAACCCTCAAACTTTTGAAAAAACACTCATATTTTAAAAAACGTCACGAGATGATTTGAAAGCCCCAATATTAAAGAGCAGATTGTATTAAGAAAGAAATATGTATAATTATCTTTTGTCTAACGAAAATGTATTCTTCAGACAAATTCCGAAGTAATCAAAAGTGACAGAAATTGCCAGAATAGCAAAAATTCGTCAAAATTTAAGTAGTATATTAATTTTTGTGGGTCAGAGAATTTTAAAATTTCACACAATTTTACTTTTTTCCCCCTAGCACGTCATACGCAGTTTTTAACTGTTTTTTTTAGCCCAAAAAATAAATAAATAAACATATAAAATGTTATGTCGCTGGATTTGGTAGCCGATAATTGATTTATTTCCCCTTTAAATGTAAGGCGGTGCAATTTTTTTGATAATTTAATTTAAACTTTCAAATAAATTAATTTCAATAAAATAAGTACTTGTATATTAAAAAATCAGGGAAATTTGTACCATTGGTAAAATATGTAGTTTTGGGAGTCTATTGCTTAAAGTTTTAATAACATATTAAAAGTTAAGTCAATGGTTTAGCTGGCCCAAAACTTTTAGATTAGATGGGCAGTGGCTCAGTTAACTCCCCCAGAAACCTTTCTGTATAAAAAAATTGTAAATTTTAAATTTAGAGTTCAAAAAAACTATAGTGAGAGCAAAATCAAAAAAAAGAACTTATAATGACTGAAGGGGGGTTTAGGACAAACCCAAGCTGCCACCCGAAGGGGTTTTTTGATAAGGGTTTTGGGGATGCATTTCGAATATTCCAAAAAACTTTGTTAAATGGAAAAAATTCCCGCCCTGAAAAGGAGAAATTTGGGTCCTTCTGCTCAGATCGGTAGTTTTTCCGGGGCTTTTTTCTGATCAAAACCCAACCGAGTACCGGATCAACTTTTTCAAACGGGCCCAGACCACGCGCGATCTTTTTTTTTTAATTTTTCCCCCCCCCCACATGCAACTTTCCCCTACAAAAAAACCCCACAAGTTTAGAGATCAGTCCAGGTCTCTACTTTTACCCCCGTAGGCGGTGTTCTCCCTAGTGGAAATGCATAGTGAGGAATACGCCGTTACCTGACTTGTAGGACGGAGGGCCCGGTCTCACAAAAAAAGCGAGAAGGAACATCGCCAAATGCAAAGAATTTTGGTAAACCCAAGAGAAATAATACAACAAACTGACAAAAATGTCAAAACACAATATGGTGGGGAAATAGATAAGTTAATCCCAGTAATGAATGTTTGAAAGTTTTTCAAATGACAAGTTTCTTCTTTGATGGGGAAAAAAAAAGTGTTTTAGAGCAAGATGGTTTAACCATTTACGATGGTTTAATTATAAAATTGCAAGGAACCTTGATAGAAAAGTGCAAAAATTTTTAAAATAAGAATTGAAGTTTATCTATAAAAAAAATTTTTTGTGTAAAATTCGAGGTGTTATAAAAAAGTTTTATTATAAATAAGTTGTGTGTGTTTTAATGTTTCTTTATAATTAGGGGGGATTTTTTTGACCTAAATTTGCCAGGGGAAAGATCATTAAAAAACTTTTAAAAAATTTTTTAAAAATTTTTTTAAAAACAAAGAAAAAACGACGTAAAAAAATTTTTCAAAAAAATATCAGATGAACTACCGGGTGTTGAAATACATTTATGTAACGGGGATCCCTTTTGGGTTTTTTCAATGAATTCCTTTGCAAGTTTTAGTTTGAACTGGGCCAGGGAAAACTCTTTTCTTTAGTTTCGTGGGAAAAAGGGGTGCACCAACCATGGGGCCTAGGCGTCAAGGAAAACTTATATTTCATACGATTTGGATAAAATTTTGGGAAAGAAGAAAACAAATAGGTTATTCCGAATTTTTTAAAGAAATTTTTGCATCCCCGTAAAAATTTTTTTGAAGAACTATTTTAAAAATTTTATTAAAATAGATGAAATATGGGAAAAATGTCTTATAAAGGACCGAAAAAAAGGGAAAATAGAGGTGCTTTGAATGGAACACGATTTTCATAGCAAGTTTTTTTTGATTTATTTGTGTGGTCTTTTAAAGGGCTTTGCTTCATTCTTCCCCGGTAGCTGCCATCTATCGTCATCAAAAATATTTTTCGACATTTTTTTTACTTTTTGGGTTTTTAATAGAACCAATATTACTTCAAGAATATTTTAAGAGGAAAAACTGATCCTAAATAGAAATTTTTTATAAATAAATTTGGGAAACTTTTTCAAGAAAATGACAAAGGGGTTACTGTAAAGGCGGAATTTAAAACCCTTTTTTAGAGGAATTTATGGGGTTTTGAAAAAATTCATTTTTAAGTCATTGAAGACTTCCACTACAAAAAGCAAAATAAAATACTAATTAATGGAAATGTACAATATTAAGGTGGAAAAAGGGACTACATAAAAATTATATTTGTGTAATTTATGAAAGAAAAAGGGGAAAAACTACACCAAAAAGAATTAAGTCTTCAAATAAAATAGCACATCTGTTGGAAAGTTTGGGGCAAAAAATTTTAGCAATTTTTGAGAAAATGGCTTTTAGGTTTCTTTAAAAAGGGAATTTTTAAAAAATTTTCACAAAAACCCCCTGAGTTTGATAAATTTATTCAATTTTTTAGATCATAAATACAAAATGGAAAAATTGTCTCTAAAAGAAATATTAGGACGGGGGAGACAAGGAAAAAGAAAATTTTTATAAAATAAGTGTAAGTTTGTAAAAAAAAGAATAGAGCAAATGGGGCCTTGTCATTTTAGTGGGGAAATGGGGCACTATTTGGCCCAAAGTTAAGAAAAAAATTAACAGTTTTTTAGAAAATTTTTTTATATTTTTTAAATTTCAAAATTGAAGTCATAATTTTGGGGGAAACATTAAAAATTTTAAAAAATTTTACAGGACCCCCAATGAAATAAGTAAAGGGAAAAAAAAATTTTATATGAAGGAAAAAACTTGGGTTCTGTAGTTTGGGGAAAACACCAGAAATATTCAAACTTTTGCAATTGCTTCCCCGAATCAGAAAATAGAACGTATGTTTTTAAAATGTATATTTATCTATTCTTCCAAAATTGGGAAAAAAAAAATTTAGACAACACTTTTTAGAAAATTTGGAAAAAGTCCAATTGGCCCAAAAATAATTCCCCAAATTTAAAAAATGGTTTTCAAATTTTAAATTTTTTAAATAGAGGTGATATGGGTTTTTTTATTTGGAAAAAAAAATTTCCCCAATGGTTTGGGTTTTGAATGTTCACAGACGGCCGGCGTTTCGGTTTACTGGTTTTTCCCATCCGGCCCCAAAAAAGGGATTTTCCCCCAACATATTAGGGGGGGTTTCTTTTTCTTAATTTAGGGAACTGGGTTTAATTACTTTTTGTTTAAAAGCCCCGGAAAAATTTTTTCCCACAACCCGACGTTTTTTCCCAGCATTAATAACTTTCTCTATACTAGGTATAATTTTCCCCGGGATATTATTAAAATTGATATTTCATTAAAAACTGTCCCATTTATAATTTTACTTTGTAAAAAAAAGTTCAACATACCTTTAATAGTTCGTTTTTCCACAATAAGTGGCTCATTTAACCCCCTACTGCAGTTGTTTTATATTTTTTTTCAACTAATTTTGCATCCCCTAAAATTTTGTAAAACTTGAAAATTAATAATTGTATTACCTTTAGAACCCTTTATTATTATGTAATAAAAATCTGGCTAGCCTAAGATAAACAAATACAAAAATAAAAAGTATGTTAACCAAACTGTTCTAATTACTTTTTTGTATTATTTTTTATTTGGGCAAAAAAATTTAAATATTTCCCGTTTTGTTTTTTTTATCATTACTAATGGGGGGGGTTTTTAGTCTGTTTATTGACTAGGGGTTTGATATTGAATTCGATCTTGGGTTTAAAGGGCTTTTTACACTACTGTAAGGTTTTTGCTCTATGTTTTTTAAAAAGTTAAAAATGAAAATCATTTTATTACTCTTTCCATCCTCTATTCATTTCAGGAGAAAAAATGTTAACGTCTATTTAAAAAATGAAGGATGATTGAATTTATCCAAAAATAAAAAAGTTACTTTAAAAATATCTCCGGGACCCCGTTCTTTATCTTTTTTCAGGTTTTGGGGAAAATGCATTGCAAAAAATCAAAAAGTTTAAAAAATATGGGTTGTTCATAGTTTTCGGGACCTGGTATTTATATTATTTGAGTATTTTTAAAACAGTCCCGAAATATAGAGTTGAAACATGTACTAACTCAGAAAGAATAAAATAATTTAAAAATATACATAATTTATAATTTTTCTCTCCTATTAGTACAGTAGCCTATATTTAAATTTTTAGGGGCGGGTGGGCCAGGAGGCCCAAGGGTTTGGCCGGGTTTTTGCCAGAGGCGTAGTAGCTCACTGCCTAAGTGGTATCTGGGTTAATGACGGGAAATCGTAATTTATTCCCCCCTTTTCCCCAGATTTTTTTCCAAAAAAATTTGCAAGAGCAGGTCTTTTAACACAATATTGTTTACATCCACATTGGGGTTTTTGGATTCTTTATTCTTTATTATTTATGTAGCCCAAAAAGGCCGTTTTTTCTTCAAAGAGGACCAAAAAACCATGTTCTCTATCACGGGGTTGTAATTTTAGGGAAGTGAAGCCCCCAACGTAGCAGGATAGTTGGGACCATGGGGACCCCCCTCTCATTAATCAATCAAAATCCCAGAGAGATTTTTCGTGGATGGGGGGGGATTGGGAATTTTCTGCCATGACACGCTTGTCTCGGCCCATTTTTCAATTGGGCCCCGGTCAGTTTTACGAGGAGGCCAGTCCAGAACCTTTTTCCCCCCCGCTGTGCAAGCCACCTAACCAATTTACTTTTTTGCACCGACGAGTTGTCATGTTCAAAATACACTTTTCCATCCGATACATTTTGTCGCAAAGACGGGGAAACCCTAAATCCGAAGAATGGGGGATATTGGGGGCGATCGAGGTGACCCCTTTTATCCTGTGGGGGAAATCCAAAAGCCACGGGAGAAATCCATCCCCAACACACTAAGATACTCATCCAGATCGCGACACTGATGCACATATTTTCCGGGGTAAAGACGAGTCCCCGAGGTCTGCACTCGCAATGGCCCGTCAGGGAGGGGGAAAAAATGACTCCCTCGGGGGAAAAACATTTCCCCCGTCACGATGAAGGTTGTCCCCGGGAAATGCCAACCTGTAGAGCCTAAGGATCCCGGAGAGCCTCCCCTCAATGGGCCCTGGGACCGGGAAATCCCTGTCCCTTAAGCGGGGTTTCCCCCCAAATTCCCCGAGCATCCAGGAAAAAATTGGGGCAAAGTTTAACCGGGAAACCCAACTGGGAATGGGTTACCCAAACCAGGTTCACTAATTTTGGCGTCCTGGGCCCTTCAGAACACGCCACAAAACCGGTACCAGCACGTCTTCCCACTTCCCCCGTTTCTCGGGGTACCCCCGCAACCAATTTTCCCCAGTAACGGGTGGAAACCCGAACGACGCCCGGCCTCCGAAGCAGAGAGAGTCCCATTTTCAACCAACGCTACGACTCGCTCCCTTTTACAGGAAACCCATCGAAGCGACATGGTGAAAGAATGCGGGTTTTTCGCACGTTGGGGGTGGGCCCCGGCGCCTTTTGGAGAGGGGAAATGCGAGGGGTTTCCGTCCTTAGGGATGGGGCAAGAAATGAGAATATATTCTGGGTTTAAATATCCACCCCACGCAATTTTTCGTAGTGTAACGATTATGGACAATTTTCTGAAATAACATTGTATAAGTTCTATGCGAAGTGGTAGCAGTAATGTTTTTTTAAATTTTGATTGATAAAAATATTGGCTGATGCAAATTTTAATACAGTCTAGTTTTTTTGATATTACAATTGTTTTGATAGAAAAACCAGAATAACGTCTTTTAAAAAAATTAAAATTTTTAAATTTTTCCATTGAACAAAATAATTTTTTTACTGTGTGAAAAATTTAAGCCCTGATGAGTCCCAAAGAAAAATAATTTTTAAACCATTAATAGAGTACTTTTGATAAATGAAGCTGGGAAATTTTTAATTTGAAAATATTTTTTTATTTTGGGAAAAAAAGAAAATTGTTAAATTAATACATTCAGCGGCAATGTTGTGTAATATTCATTTTTCCCCCCCCCTTTCCGGTTTTCCCTTTTTCCCGGGCCGTTTATTTTCCGACTCCAAATTTACCCTTAGAGAAAGCATTTGCCCCGGTAGACTTCTTTTGGGAAAGGCATACCTTTCTATTTAACCCCGTTATTATGAAAATGGTTATTCGAAAAAATTTTTTAAATGAAGCATTTTTTTTGAGAAACATCAAAAAATACTTGTCTTTAATTTTTTAAATCAATTTAATTAATTTAAATTAACTTAAGTTCATTCACAATTAACTTTGTAATTACTTTCGCAATTACATGAATTCAAGCGGATTGCGAAGGCTGATTAGTATTTTTGGTTACTTTTGGGGTTAAATGAAAAAAATAGTTCACGCATTGATTTAATAACCCCCATTTCATTGAAAATATTCAATTAGTAAATAGTACTAATTTTTTCGAGAAGACACCATTTTCTTCAATTTCTTTAATACGATAAAATAATATTTAAATTTTTTTCCGATGATTCTAAACACTTTAAAAATTTTTATTCTAAACTTGTAAAAAAGATAATAATATAAATGTATAAACCCGTTTTTTCAAAAATATATTTATATTAAGGGGAAGAGGGTTTGAAATGAAAATTTCAAATTTCCCTTTGGGAGACGTCGACAAAGTGGCCTTTTGGGGGAAAATGTTCTTTTGCGACCTTTTCCCGTCCTCGCAAAAGTGCCGGCCTGGGAAAGGGAACCTTCCAAAAAGCGACAAAATTAAATTGTTAACAAGAAGTCTCGAATTTAATTTAAAATCAATGTCTGAATGTATAATTTTTTACTCAAAATACAAAACATTACGTGGAAACATTAAAACTTTTATATTTATGATTACCTATTCCTATTGACACTAATACGTGGTTCCATTTTAAAAAAAAAAAAGATAATTAAATTTTCGAAAAATAAAAATTTTCGAAAATATCTCACGGCAAAATACTTGCCTCATGATTCCGCAGTGTTGCGAAAAAATGCATTTTTGATATCGGGAACCGTTTTTGAAGTAAGGGGCCTACAGTTTGGGGGCTTTTGTATAATTTATTTTTAGAAAATTTTTATTACTAGTTTTTTTTTTTCCAAAATGAGCGCTTTTTTTCAACTTTTATTATGGGTTTTTTTTAATAAAATCATGAAAAAATGTTTCCCTTTTTAATTCAGTTACCCATTTCCCCGGGGTGTTTTCCCTGCTCAAATTTCGTTCCCCTTTTCAGCGCCGGCAAGGCATATATAGTAACACGAATGCCCATGGGGGAAAACTTCCGCCCTTGGGGGATAATGCTAGGATTTTATTTCAAAACAGTCACTATTACGAACGTGACATTTTACAATCTTTTATTTTAGTCGTCAAATTCCCTTCGGGTTCTGGATTTTAGCCCTGAAGCTTGGAATTGTCAGCCCAATTTAAAACCAGATACTATTCAGCTCTCTAATCGCAAAAAACGGGCTTGAATTGTAAGTAGTTGGGAAAAAAACCTAGCCGTTGAATAACATTGGGATCAGGTAAACGCCATTTGAGAATACATTAAAAAAATTATATAAGAAAAAAGAAAAACCAATTAAAATGCAAAAAAAATGAAATGCAAAAAATAATTAAAACTAAAGTTATAATAGGGCGTAATTTTCTCGCACTATTAGGTAATCGTAATATTATAATAGTTCAAGAAACGCGACAAGGGTTTCCAATCCCCAAAAACTTTTTTTATACCATCATTATAAACGGGCCCCCTTTCGATACCCTGAATCGTATAATCCAGATTTTATCGCACGCCACATGACGTCATCAAATTATTAAACGCGACATGACGTCATCCCCATTCAGCCAATAGTAAAGGGGGGAATCGTGGGGGGTAGAAGAAAAAACAGCCGACCAAACCCTTTTCTCGCACGGATGTCAACAATGCCATCTTTAATTTGATTTCCAGAGGGCGTTGGATGTCAACACCCGGGGACGTCAGAAGAAAGTTGTTTCGCGAAATTTTTGGGTTTTGTAAATTTTAAAAGCCGTTATAAAAAATAGCGTAGGGGAACTGTTTATACGTTGGTTTTTCCTTGAAAAATTTGAAAATCCCCTAACGTCGCTCGTTTTCAAAAAAGTACCATAAAAAAAAGCTTAACATTATAAACTAATTTTATAAAAATACATTTCCACACTAGGGAAAAGAACCCCGCTTAGGGTTTAAATTTTTGTTACCATATCCCCCTACACTGCGGAATTATCTCCCCAAGAATCAACAGCCCATCCGACACAAAACAAAGGGACAGACTAAAAATTTTTAGCCTGAGAATGAGGTTTTTAAAAAACCCTTTTCTTGGGAGTCTCCCCAGTCCGCGGTGTCTACTAAAAGTTTTTAAAAAGGGGGAGAACTGTAAGTTTGAGGGTGGCCTGTTGAATTTAGATTTTTTGGGAAATTTTTAAAAAACTCAAAATTTTAAGGGGTTGATTCAATAGCAAAAAGGGGTTGACTAAGTGACCCTCCCGGGGGGTCATTTAAAAAATAGGCGCCCGAGGGAGTTTGTAATTTTCCCATTCATTGGGAAAAGGGAAAAAACGTAAAAATTTAAAGTAAAGAAGTGTATGGATTTGGAATATATTTTTCAAAAAACATTAAAACCCGAAAAAATCATCGATTAATGGTTTATTTTCAAAAATTCTTTTCTGTGAAAAGTATACAAATGAGTGTTATAATAAAAAGAATTTTCGTCTTCCTAAAAAACCTTTTATACTGTGTGGTTGAAAGTCTTATTTCCCATATTTAAAAGTGTGTGAAAAAAACTATTATGTGTAGAATTTATAAAAATCATTATATGTTTATTATAATGAATTTAAAAATTTTTTTTCACAATTTAATGCACGATTTTTATCAAGAACTTGTTCTCCCAAAAGGGCGTAAAAAAATTTTCCGGGGGGGGGAAGTATTATTGGGTTGGTGCAACATTTTTTCACTCCGCCCCTAATGACTTATAAGGCGAAGAGAAAAGGGAAAACTTCCGGGGGGATAGGCCACTCTTTAATTACTTTAAAAAGCCAAGATAAGCGTTACTTGCCCTAGAATTGAGGATTCCCCAATTTTTTGTAAAAAATATATTTTTACTTCCCTTTAAATTTTTTAAAAATAAGACACATTGAATTTCATTGAATTATTCACTTAGAAAAAAAAGTATAGTTCTATTTGAAAATTGCATGGATTCAATTTTACCAAAATTAAAAAAAATACACAAAAATATCAGCTGCATAAAACCCTTTCCTCGTGGAATAAAATGAAAATGGGTCTATCGTGTCACTGTTTTGTTTAAAAAACCCCTTTTTTTAAAATTATTTGTTGATAATCAATTTTTGCTAGACGATAAACATATTGGCATACAATTTTAAACCGAAAGATTGCACCCAAACACAAAGAAATCTTCACATTTAGGGCAAAGGTCTCAAAACGTTTTGAAATTTGGAAGAGAATTTTATTTATAAGAGAGAAAGAACAAAAAATAAAACCCCAAAGATAGATTAAGAATAGAAATGAAATTTATAAAGAAAAAAAGCCCCATGAGCAAAAATTTCCCCCGATTTGTCGTAAGTCAGAAAACGTTAATACAATTTAATCGGCAGGGAAAACAAGACAAAAAAATTTAATTTTATACTTGATTTCTAAAAGGAATGAATTGTTGCCCAAAAAAATGAGGGTCGGCATCAGATGCAGATTCCCCTAAACAATTGCGTGTTCGGAAAAAAAACGCAATAGCCGCGTTGATTTCGGAATTTCGATCTTGTGTAATGGGGGAAATTTTAAAAGAGGAAAAAAAGAATTTTAAAAAATTTTTAAATTTATAAACAATTTCCCAAATTTTAAATTTTAAAGTAAAAATTCCCCGACGTCCCAGGGCCGGAAAACTGCGAATTAAAATTTTTCAACAATTAACAATTTTATAAAAACCCGAAATGTGCGCTTTTTCCCGCCGAGGAGTGTCCCAAGTCGTCCCTGAGTTGAATATCGCAAAATAACAATTTTGACAAAAGATGATATTAGCTTAAAATCTAGTCCAGTTATTACTTTAATAAGTATACAGTTCTTTAATTTTTCTGTCTTTTATTGTAATGGTTCCCCAGAATTGCTCTATCGATTCGGGAAAAACAGATTTTTCATCTTTTCAAAATTTTTAAACAGATTAACAATTGAAAATATGCAATTATAATCGTTTTTTTTTCGAAAAAAAGTAGTAAACTTGCTTTGATAAAGTCTGGTAAATTGTGTTTGGGCAAGAATATTGGAATTTAAAATTTTATAAGAACGTAATTGTTTTAAAATTAGTGTTATTTTTTTCTGATATCAATGTAATTTCTTCAAAAAGAATTGTGTTAACAGTGGTTAATGCTATTTTTCAATATATTTCAATGAATTTCTTTCATGTTCAAAAAAAGTGTTACTTTTGGGGATTTTTTATTTGAAAATACTTCCAAATCTGAACCAGAGGGGCCCGCCATTTTTTACGACGTAAATTTTGTTAGGGGAATTTTCCCGCGTTGGGGATTTGGGTACGATGGTTTGGTTGGGTCCGCAAGCGTTTCGTCATGACGAGGGCTGCCCAAGCCCTGGGAAACTAACTTTTTTGCAGACGGCCGCGATCAATTTATGTTTCCCGACTGACTTTCGGGCAAATTTGAAAAAATGGAAAAAAGCACGAGGGGGATGTCTCCAAAACCAACGCCATATCATACACTGAAATAGGATAAATATAATTCTATAGACAAATTTAGAAAACAGAAAATCTTCAGTAATGTCAAAAATCCTGTTTCGCGGCACTGCCCGACGATCTCATGGCTAGAGTTTGGATTCTAATGTAATTATATATGTTTCTATGTACTGCTCTGAAATTTATGATCTCGGCGAACTGTTGAAATCTTAAAACTAAATTTTTTACAAATCTATCAATTTTCTTGAAATTCTTTCCGAAAACATATTTGGTTAATTTTGTAAAAGTTTTCTCTTAAATTTGTTGTGATTTTTTAGCAATAACCTTAGTTTGTCTTATACTAATTCAGAAATGCCTCACGTAAAGATATTGAAGAGTGCTTGAAAGATTCTCTGCTCGTCCTTGAGTTTTCATGTGTACTATTGTTGTCATTACTGACAGAGATAAATACATTCTCTTACACAAACAGTAGGTAGAGAAAGTATTTATTTTTAAATTCGATTTAATGAATATTTTGTTATTGGAACTTCAAATTATAAACATTTTACTTTCTTCCTCTTCTTAATCCTCTTGTCAGTCTAAGAAGAGAAAGCTATGTAATCGTGCACCGGAAAACTTTTATTGCCGAGCGGTTGGTAACGTAAAAGTGGATAAATCCTGTTGCTATATAATAAAAAACTTCTTCTAACTAGTGGTGTAGCGAAAATACATTTTTTATGGGTCTTTGATACCTAAAAATCGATTGACTGACGTCAAAACCTGTCTGTCCGTTTGTAGCCAACGCTAACGCCTAAACCGTTCTGCCGATTTTCCCCAAAACTGATATTCCCCAATCGACCTGAAAGAACTCGAGTCTTTGGGAGTTTCAAACTTTTTTTTTAATCTTTGAAGGTACTTTACATTAACCTTCAAAATCATTCCACAAAAGTTTCCGGTCGTGGCAAAAGTATTAATACTACGCTCAAACTGGACACTGAGATTAGTACATTGCTGATCGCACATAGTTTATAGACAGGGTTGAGCAATATTTAAAAACTTGTATTTGAAATATGTATTTTTATTTAAAAACTGTATTTTGAGTTTTTGAGAATGTATTTTGGAGATATATTTGAATACATAATATAGATGTATTTAAAAGAAATACTTCAAATACTGAAAATACAAATGAAAGAGAAGATGACAAGGATAGTTTTTTTTTTGATTCTGCTAGTGAACAGGGACCGAAAAGATATTGAATACCGGTAAAAATACCGGTATTTTTTCATACCTTTTTCAAATACCTTTATTCTTTTATACCGGAAAATATCTCTTATAACAACTCTACTGGTATGGACAACCATAAAGGTTATACGATACTTTCAATAAAAAACAATAGTTTACCATCCATACCTGTTGAGAAAATAAGTTACTTTAGTTAATAATATCTCACAAAATGTTTATTAATCAAATACACTTTCATAATTGTTATTTATTCTTTAAATTATTTTTTTGTTCACACACACACACACACACACACACACACACACACACATATATATATATATATATATATATATATATATATATATATATATATATATATATATATATATTATGACCTAATGGTCATGTAACCATTCAGATTTATAAAAACGATGCCAATTTGAATCAGGCGTACAGGAAAGACAAGAGAGTCAGACGAACGGTTCCGGGAACGAGTCGCGCGGGGCGAGAAGAGACGCGAGTCATAACGAGAGAAGGGAGAGAGTCGAGATGGCGCACGGGCGAGGTGAGGTGCATCAATTACGGAAGTGTAATCGGTGAGCATCAGGAATATAGGTGGGGAGAAGTAGTGACAAGGACGTGAATAGTACCTAAAGACAGTGGATAGTAATATTAGGTCGAGGGAATTGTGACATAAACGTTCGTGAGTGATAAATAATCGAATGAAAATGGAAACATGGGGAGAGCGAGTGGGGTGGGCCATCAGCCATGGGCAGACCAATAGACGAACGATTTTGAGGAAACGCATGGTCGTAATAATACTGAGCTCGCACAATAACACCGAAAGCGTGTGACTGGACAGCAAAACACTGGAGTCGGAGCGGCAACCACGTAAACCAGCCAGCGGCAACGCGCCACGCCGTGGCGTGAAGGCCTTGAACAAAAGCAGCTGTGTTTCTGCGCCAAGAGAGTGGGAAATACAGGATGAGTAACCGAACATATAATAGCCATGTAATTCAAGTGAATTCAGCACAGCCACGTTGGCCAGAGAGTGCATTAATGGGATAGGGCGTATTAACGAACCATTACGTAGATAGGGGAACAAAGTAGAGGTTATACACATACGATATTCATAATGATTACAATAATAATTACAGAATTGATTAGTCAGAGATTCATGTATTTATCGGTTTCGGAGTAATCCAGTAATGTAATCAAAAATAGATGTTAATTTATATTAATGTAATATAATTTAAGACTGCAGACTCATGCATGTACTTTATCAGATTCTCCTTATGTTGAGTTCTTTTGGATGAATAAATGTGTGATTAAAAACAGCCCGCCCAAGAACGCGGCGAGATGTTTGGGGAGGTCAGAAAAGTCACGCTATCAGAACAGAAGTGTGCCATAGGTGCGACCATGCTTCCAGGTCAGAAGGGTGACTGTACACTTGAGCGCGTGCCCTGGCGGCGCTGGGCTTGGAAAGAAAGGAGCGCGAAATGAGGAGCAAACATTCAAAACGTGACATTTCCACTTTACTCCTTTTCGAGAAAAACGCAAAAATATTATAGCATCAAAAATATTCAAATATTTTATTTGTACTCAATTCTTAATTAAAATAAAATATTTAATAAATAATAAAATTTAAATATTCTAAGTTTGGTAGAATTTTGGGGCGAGTTTCGTGTCGGATATGTCTTGTTTTGAATGAATGCGAAGGACATTGCATGCTTTGATTGAATGACAGCTGGACATGTCTTGATTTGAATGGAAAATAAATTCTTTTTATGGAAATTCATAAAAATATATTAGGACATTAACATTCATTTTCTTATCTTTTGTATTTGTGCAGCTTTTTGCACAAATCCATTATTGCAAATTTTATTTAAAAAGTTTTAATTTATTTATTATTAAAGTAAGAATATCCCAACTTCAAGAATTTTATACAAATCCATTGACACGGTTGGCGAAAAAAGAGCGCCTTCATTTTTCCTCCTTTTATCAAAAAACAATTTTTGACATATTTTTGAAAAATATGTCAGGCTTCTTTACCTTATGGTTTGAACGATTCATGTTTCGTGATTTTTTTACATTATGTTATTTTTTTCATTCTCTTCGTTTTCTCGAACCCTCAGTAATGTCACTAACAGACACTTCCATTTCCACGGCTCAGAATTGTTTGATGTAGGATCATACGTTCATCAAAGTGAACAGTAAATAGCGATATTAAAGCAAAATGTTTCACATAGTAGTTTCAGTAGCTAACTGACTGATTCTCTATACTATGAAGTTTAAATATTTCATATAATTGAACCGTTACTGCTTTAAATATTGCAAGTGAGAATTAGACAAAATACCTGGAAAAGCTGCTCATTGTTTCTCTCTATCGGCCGGGGAAAATCCGCAGGCCCAAGGAATTCGAACCCCGCGACGGCGTGGCCCTTCGTCTCCTCGGCGCGGGGGCCGAGCGGATGCAACCGCATTCCTTAGGTATTTGGCGAAGGGAGTTGCGCTTCATGTAGCGGCCCCGTCAGGGCAGCTGTTCTAACGCTGCGGCGGGAGTGTTTTAGAGCGAAACAGGAAAGTTTACAAGTACTGGGCGCTTTGCATATGAGTGAGGAACCCAGTTACCCATAACTACTCTACGTCAAGGTAATGATCGGAGAAACTATAGAAAACTACCGTTGAGGAAACCCGACCACTGGAATTCTTCCCCAGTCAATGGCGGAATTCGACCTAGCTAGAATATGTCCAAAATTCGCCACCCTGGGAACTCGAACCCTAGGACCTCTCGGTCAGAAACTCTGCCGTGTCAATAGTTGTCCCTCTGAGCCATCTCAGCGAAAGACAATCACAATGAATTTCCCCCAACCTGTATGATTCTACTGAAATACCGGCATTTTCTTGTTAAAATATCGGTATTTTGATGAGTGAATACCGATATAATACCTTTAAATAAAAATATTTTACCGTTATAGACCGGCTAAAGGTAAATGCCTCTAAACCGTATTTGATGTCTTACACCGGTATTTTTGAAGGTATTTTGAATAAAGGAAGAATAGAGGTAAAGGTATTTTTATACCGGTTTAATACCTTTACCGCTATTATTTCGCTACTCGGTCCCTGGGAATAAGATGAAAACGGCAAAATAATTACAAAAAAAGAAGACACATGAAAAGATGGGAAGAATACACGGAGTACTTATATGGTAAGGACTTTAAGTACAGGAGTGATAAACATTGATGATTTCGAAGATGACCCAGAGATTTTTGTAGAGAAAATGCATTGGGCGACAAAACAACTGAAAAATGGGAAGTTCCTGGGTGTAAATAATATTCTAATCGAACTACAAAGACACAGGGGAAGAAATCATGGCAAAACTAATACAATAATGCAATTTGATCTGAAAAAGAAGAGTGATCAACAGATTGGAAACGCATTATGTTTATTCCATTATCAAAGAAAGGCGACAGCCGTGATTATGCAAATAACAAAACAATTGCATCCAGAGAAAGAAAGAAAATTACACAAATTCATAAAATATGCATGCATATCACGTAAGACCAGTGCTTGACTTGTAAAATTTTAGGTCCGAACGCGCTTGAAATTACGTATTAATTTAATAGAAATAGTTATATATTTATAATATAATTTAATAATTATCACTGAGGTAAAGGAACGCCGTTCCGTCATGTTCCATATCAAATCAAACCCGTAAGACCAAAATCCAAATAACCGAGAAAATGGTATTTCTAATCCTGTTGGGTGGGTTTAAAAGCTGAACATTCAGAAAGGCCGGAAAAAGGAAAATTCTTTTGAAGTATGGGCACGGAAGAAAATATTGAAAAAATATGGGCAGGAAAAAAAGACAAATGCCGAAATTTTGAAAAGAAAACAGAACTGTTTTTAAAAGCCAAAGCCAAAATATTGAAAATAAAATATTTTGGACATACTATGTGTCGAACAAAATCTCTAGAAAAGGATATTATGCTTGGAATGGTAGAATAAAGTGGATAGAGCGGAAGAAAAAGATGTAGGTGGTACAATGAAATAATTAAGAACCAACCACACATGACGAGACATAAGTGTTGAAGACAGAAACCAGTCGAGAAAACTAGTACACGATATCACAAACAAAAGGAAAAGGCAGTTTGAGTCCGAGTGAGCAATGAACAAACATGCTGGAATCCGATTGCTGTGTATATCTGGATAGGCTAACGAGGGATGGCTTGCGATATATGTTGGGGCTTGTAGATGAAAGGAGAGATTCTCACAACCGCTGCTTGGCAACCGACAATAAGACATCGCACTGAACAGTATGTTTGATACTCGCAGCCCTTCATGTGTTCATTCTGCCATTATTAGGAAGAACTTGCCGAATTATCGGCGCGTCATCTCCCAGATTCGGATAGCAATAAAGCATAGGCTTTATGCTCAAATAATGCAAATGCAAACATCAATGTTCAAAATTAAAACAATTCTGAAAAACCTGGTAACCTCGAACAAGTTCGTGGAAGATAATTTGTTTTGACAGTGGCCGTGATTGTTAATTTATAATTACGATTAAGACAAAATGGCAGAAGACAGGAAAAAGAATAACAGCGAAACTAAGCCTGAAAACTAGCGCTCAGGGTCATCTCAAGGAGTCACATCTTTCTCAAATGGGTACAGGAAGGTGGGCGAGAGGCCTTACACCTAGAGTGCTTGCGTTTGCCGCCTCTCCGGGTAGGGGAGGACATAAAATAAATAAATAAATAAATAAATAAATAAATAAATAAATAAATAAATAAATAAATGTCTTTATTGGTGGCGAGGCTCAGGCCATTTAGCCTGCTCTTCCGCCTGACCACATTTAGAATTTATATTACAATAGTACATAATAAAGGAGTCATTCAATGAAAATACGCACGCAATTTGGATGAAGATATACACATGGATGACAGGAGTAAAGCGAGGGAGGACGAGTTTGATAGGAAATTGTAAAGAATCAGGATGAATGGAACGGTAGAGAGAAATGAAAGGAAAAAAGAAAGAAAAGGAGAAAAGAATCAGTGAAATGTTAATAAGTTCTGTTAATTGGTTCATTGAGGTTTTGAGGAAGCTAAAATTGCGTACGTATTCTTGAATTACCCTACAAAAACTAAAAAGGGGAGGAAATCTCGTCAGCATACAAGCAAAGACATATCAAGTCAAAAGTTCAAGCCCTGAGAGAAACTGAAAACATTGATAATGATAAATGATTTTGCGTATATTTCCTAATATTAATAATATATTATTATTATATGATATAGTGTCGTAAAATATTTTGTTTTTAAATAAAGTTTAAAAAATAAATTAATTAAAAATGTGGATATAATAAATTTCTTTTTAGGAAAAGTTAACAGTTAAAGTCTTCCACAAACTAACAAATTGGAAAAGTTTAAGAACTTAGGAAATTTTTTCCGTTAAGTATTCCCAACCCCGAAACCCGACCCAACATCTCTCACCGTAAGCCAACGATTTATTCTACCTTTATTCCTGGGACTGCAAGCAAGGGACCATCCCGGCATGCGCCTTAAGCAATTGAGTAAACCAGGTAAACCTCAATCAGGATGGCGGCTAAGGCCAAGACACAATACAAGTAAACAATTTCAGTGCACACAAAATACAAGAAAGAAAAACAAAAGGCGAAAATATTTTGAATTTAATATTATATCTAAATGTACGGCGCAGTTTGTAAGAGATGAAGAACTGGAACAGAAATATTGCAAATTAGTGAAACAATGTAGACAAAATTAAAAGCATATCATTATAATATTTTGAATACATACAAATATGAGCAAATGCTCATGCATAATCACACAACAAAGCTACGCATACATCTGCGTACTGCAATAAAAGTGACGTATGAGATGTAAGTTTGTTCTTTATATGTTATTTAAAATGATTGAAAGAGTGTACGAGTAGATTACAAAGACATATAGCTAGGTAATGGATATCATTTTTTAAATATAGTGATAAATGTAAAAGTAGATAGGAGGAGGAATGATATTTTTGTGTGCTAAAAGATTAGTTTACTTTATAAAGCTAAATAGTTAGATAATAGTATGAAAATTGGAGGAAGGAGAATAAAATAACCTAGGATGAAAACTAAGAGAACAAGAACACAAAAGAAAGAGCGAGGATTTTAGCTATTCAGAGAGAGAGAAGATAGGAGGAAGGAGAGGGAGAAAGAAAGTGAGAAAATGAGATATGAGAAGGCGTTAAGGATGACTTGAAAGTATTTATTTAGGAAATGGGGTAGAACTTTGTACGATAGGTGGAATAGGAATAAATATGAGATACTTCACAGTGCTGACGTAGTGCGGCGTCCGCCCAGATCTAATTTTTGGCAAGCGAACAGTAGGACTATTGTTATGTATTTTTCCATGGATCAGTTAGTGATTTCTTTTAAACTTGTGAAATGTACTGCAATTTTTTATAGTAGAGGGGAGATTGTTCCAAGCACGGATGGCAGTGACAGTGAATGATTTGCTAAACGCAGTGGTATTGTGATGCGGACATACGTAGGAAATGCCAGAAAATGGGATCATCTCTTGGGCGAAGATAGTCTACTGGATGAGGATGTTACAATCAGCGTTCCTTTTATTCGAACACATGAACTGACAGTGGTATAATGCAATATTATTTCATATTATAACTCCTATAAAATTGTGATTATCGATTCTTTTCATTCACAAACAACTCATCATGCTTAAAACATTGATAATAAACATCGGGTGTCATAAATATTTCATTTTTTTACGAAATATGTTCATGTTTCTATACAAAATCTCTGTTTTGAAAATATCACCATCAATGTTGCATCCCTATTCTCGACATCTAAATGAGGATCGCCGATTTAATACTTTTTGCATTCTGACCCACATTCCCTAATAGGACGTTTATCAGTGAGACTTGTAAACCCCGTTTTACTAGTAGTATGTAAGTGTAATAAATTGAATTGCTACCCGATTAAATGTTACTGGAAAGCGTGTACGATGTTTAGAAAAATTGTAAATCAATGTAGAAATGTAAACGTTGCCGAATTAATAATTTTTTTTATTTATTTTATTTTATGTCGCATCAACTGCAAAGGTTATTAGTGACATCTAAACAATCACATTAATATTTTGTACATGGGAAGTTATGACAATTATAGGAACATTCACATCACATTATTAAAGTTTATACACTTGTCTTATATGTCCCCATACAATTTTATGGTCTTCAAAAAATTGAGAAACCGATTACATTTTTCTCTGTCCTTCAGCACACTTGGCATGTCGTTCTCAACACCATGTCTCGTCCGGTCAGTCTCAAACCTGGGGCACATAAATAGGTGATTAACATACTAGGAACATTACACACTTACACATAACAGCTGTTTTCCTGTGATCAGATGGGCATGTGAGCTTAGTGTGACCTATTCTGCATCTAGTTAACACAACCTGGTCAGCTCTGCAGAAGAATGTGGCTGGATTATAATCATCGTATTCTACATATCTTCTTAATTTACATCAGGCGTTCTTATTCCATTCCTGTCTGTCCAATTCTTGTAATTTTCTCTTGATATTGGCATGATAGTCCTGTGGTATTATGGGGAGGTTACTTCTTTTACCAAGTTGTGACGCCCCTTTTGCGGATCTGTCTGCCAGCTCATTCTCCTTATACCCACATGAGCCGGATCCATCCAAAACTATATCTTTACCTTTAAAGTTCAAGTTTCTTATCTTACTAACAATGTCTAAAGCTAGCGAGTTTCCTGAATAAAAGACATTTCCAATAGTCGACAGAGCCAATTTGGAGTCTGTTACTATCAAAAATTTACGTTCACTGTCTTCGAGAATGTAGTCTAGTGCTGTGATGATGGCATATAATTCGCTGGACAGGACTGAGTACTTGTCGGGCAGTTTGGTTGATATTACTCTTGTTGACGTTACAGCGGCACATCCCGCAAGTTGCTACTTTTCAGAGCCATCTGTGTATATTTTGTTGTAGTTCTCATATTTGACTATTTCTTGTCCTATTCTGGCTCTTATCTCTTGGTTGTTAATTTTTGACTTCTTAGGATTGTTTATCAGCTCCTCAGCTTTAATGTCCTGCATGGTCCATGGTGCATAGTCAGTGATACTAATAGGTTTAAGAGAAATTGTTTCTGACATTGTCTTAGTATTTGTATAGCCCGTACAGTGATTGGTTTTGGTAGTTTCTTTTGAAACATAATTGCTTCCTATTTCTGTATGTAAGCTAGTAAATTTGGTTCACAGAGTTGCTGCAGTTAGCTGTAACTTTGATTATATATCCTACAATTAGATTTCTCTTCTTTTATCCAGGGTGGTAAATTAGCTTCCTGTAATATGCTTATCACCGGACTTGTTCTATATGCACCACATATAAGCTGGCACCAGTGTTATTGATAGGGTCGAGTATTCTTTTAATATTCTTATTTGCAGCATCGTAGAATATGCTGCCATAATCCATTTAGCCCTGATCAATGCCTGGTATGTTCTTCTAAGCACTGTGTAATCGGCCCCACGCCGAATGACTTATGATTTTCATCAAGTTTAGTCTTTTCGTGCATTCCACTTTCAGGCTTTTAATATGAGGTATCAGGATAATCTTTCGTCAAGTATCAGGCCTAAGACTTTTAAGGTTTTACATTGTTTTATCTTGTGTTCACTGATATTCAGGGATAGAGTCTTCTCAGTGGATCGCTTCCTGGAGAAAATAATAAATGTTATTTCGTCTTGGAGAATTTTAGACCAACTTCATTGGAGAATTCGAGGATGGTGTCTAAGATGTTTTGCGCTATAACTGCTATGGAGGACAGATGTTTTCCAAAGATGCATATATTACAGTCATCCGCATACATGCTTACTAGCGCGGGAGGTTTGATTTTGTCTGCATTTCATTTATTATCAACAGAAACAAGGTCACACTAAGCACTGGCCCTGCGGTACTCCATTTGTCAGCATATATCTCTCTGATAAGGCTCCTCTTACTCTGACATTAATATAACGTTCTTTAATAAAGTTATGCACGAACTTAGCTATGTTGCCTTTAATTCCATGTTTCGTTATTATGTCCATAACACGCCGTCGTCAAACCATCTCATATGCCTTTTCAATGTCGAGTCTTAGTACCACTGTGAACATGTTATTGGCGAATCCATTGTAGATACCGTTCTCAATTATTGCAATGCTGTCTAAGGCAGATCGGTTCTTGCGAAAACCACTTTGGTGAGGCGATATTAGCTGATGTTTTTCTAGGTACCATTTAAGTCTGTGGTTCACTACCATCTCAAAGTAATTACACAGACAACACGTTAGGGCAATAGGCCTGTAGCTGTCTACTAAAATTTGTCCTTACCAGAGCTTAGAATTGGAACAATAACTGCTTCTGACCATTTTGTGGAAGACATTGTTTAAATATAGATAATTGTAAATGTCTAAAAGAACCCTGATAGCTTCTTCAGGAGCATCCGGATAAATATGTTAGGTATTCCGTCAGGACACGGCGCTGGTGTCTTTTAGTTGACGTATATTGACCTTAAGTTCTCGGGCTATGTAAGGTACATTCAGTTGTTTGGAATCATCTATTTCATATTCTTCTACTTCCAGATTTAGGGGAGATCTCTCAGTTTCTTCTTTACGTTTCGTGAAGCTATCCGCAAGGTTCGCATCACTAGAATTGGAGACGAAAAACTTTCCAAAGCTACTTGCAATATCGCACGGGTCCTGAATGAATTGTCCGTCTGTCGTATACATAGACTTCGGGTAATTTGTTCTGAATTTTCCATCGATAGCATTTATTTTCTTCCAAGCCTCTGTGTGAGTTCAGTTTACTGTTTAAGGATGATATATATCCTTCCAACAGCTCCTCTTAGATTGTTTTATGATTCTTCTTGCCCTGGCTCGTGCTGATTTAAACGTGAATTGATTTTCATTTGTGTTATGTTTCTTAAAAACATTAAACCAGTGCTTGTAATTCATAACCGCTTCTTCACATTCCTTTGTCCAGCAGTAGTTTCTTCTTACTTTTAGTATTTTTTGTTTTGGGTATAGTCCATCCGCTGTCGACATGTATAAGGTCTGTAAAGTTGCTCACAATATCGTTTATTTGCACTGAGTCGTCGATGTTCAATTTCTTGGGTTCTGAACTTTGCTCATAATGATGTCTTGGTACGACTTCCAGTTGGCCTTTTTAAATATCCATCTGGGCATATAGATGTCCTCAGGAATAATCGAATTCTCATATGACAATGCTATAGGATAATGATCACTGTTGTGAAGGTCCTCCATTACGTTCCATTTTAGATATCTCGCCAAAGTTGGAGTGCAGATGCTTAGGTCGATGCAAGATGAGTTCCCGCTACCCGCATTGAAGTATGTAGATTTTCTGCAATCGTTCAAGACTATAAGATCTTCATTGTTCGCAAATTCACCAACAATTTTCCCTCTTCGATCTGTTTTTCTTGATCCCCAAATCAAGTTGTGACTGTTAAAATCACCGACTATCAGTACCGGGCCAGATATTTGTGCATATAAGTTGTCTAGGTGGTGAGATTCTAGCTGAAACGCATTAGGAATGTATCGTTCCACAGATTAAAACTACTATTTCAATATGCAGCCGTATTAACATACTTCTAGGTCATATAATAGCGCATTCACTACACTTGATCGACGTACGAACATAGATCCAACTCCGCCACTGGCATTTCCACATATCACTCTGTTTTATAAAAACATTGATAACCTTTATACTAAAATGGTATTTATTTTTGAAATTGGTTTCTTGGATGCACAGTATATCATAATTTTCGTCTTTGAGGATCTTCTGAAGAAACTCATATCTAGTAAGAAAACCGTTCACATTCCATTGTAAAATTCTAATCTTCATATTTGAAGATCTTCGCTTGTTAATTCGTCGTTGTCAGACGATTCTTTTGAGGAATCTGAGAGGACTGGGTCCTTCAGCTTCTTCATAATTCTCGTAAATCTTGATTTTATTCCTCTATCAGACAGTAATGGATATATTTCTTTAAGCATTTCAATTAGCCTGCCTGTCTCTTTGGTGTAACAAAGAGATATTTGAAGGGGGTTACTTACGCCATAAGTATTTTCCAGAAAGTCTTTTAGTTGCTCATACGTTAGTACATTGTTGGATCCTTCTATCTTCTTTCTTTCGCTGGGGCTAGTTGCTCCACTATGCTTTCTTATTGCAGACGCTACTAATGGGTTCTCCTGGATACCTTCCTTTTCTTTTTTCTTAGTTTGTTTGGCCGCACCAGTTAATTTTCCTTGGGGACGGTTGAATTATTTCTTCTGAATTTCCTTGAATTGTTGCTGGGAATACTGTGATCTGAGATAAAGCCCTCTTAACAGGTTTGCCTTGGTCAAGTGGGGAAATTCTTGTAACTAGGAACCTTATCTCTTTGTTCGTTATCAAGCGCTACCTTGTTATCAATTATGTCTTCCGGTTGGTTGAGGTTAATGTCTCCTACATTTTTACAGTTTTGGCAATATGACCTTCTTCCTTGCAGTGAAAGCACTTAATGATACCACTTGACAAGTAAATCCAGTTTCTTTCTCCTTTGTATGTGATATGTATGGCTCAGGTATCAAATTTACTGAGTCTTCCGGAACGAACACCTGTCTCCGAAAACTTAAGATATGAGTGAACTATTTCTTTACAAAACCAGCTCTGAGAAACGACACTTGGAGCTGCGTATCACTTTAATTTGTCTGTTCATCTTCAATTGCATTAGGAATCATAGGTAAACATTTGAAATAACGATACGTTTCTGTCTACTCACAGAGACCGAATATTTTGGGAGGAGCCCTCAATATTAATAGTCTTGTGCTTCTCTGTTAATTCGTCCACTAACTGCTTACTGCTCAAAAATACACACACCTGTTATTTGAAATTTTGAAGCATACGTGATGTGACTAGGCGGAACAATCAATGCTAAGGCTTCTACGTACCTTTCGAGGGTGTGCTGTGGTCTTTGCCTTCAATTATAATACCTTGTTCCTTCTCCGGGTACATGGCATTGAGAACGACTTTGTTGTAACTTGGACGACCGGTGTGGTTTCCTTCAACGGGCTGGCTCCTGTAGTCAGAGGCCTGCCCTCGGGTAGCGGCTTCGGCATCCGCCATTTATTTTCTGTTCCCCATTCACAATGAGAAGCAGGTCAATCGAAATCAGAACAATTATATGCACTGAAGTAGACTGCTTACTTTACACTGACACTTTAACTTCTTGAGTTCGATGAAAACACGTAAACAAGTCACAGACCGTGGGGCTCTACTGGCAGGGCACACGATGTTGCCTCGACCACTGCTGCCGAGCGAATGGAATTAATAATTGTATAACAAAACATAATTTATCCGCCTCATAAACCTATTCCTCTTCCAGTGTGGTGTTTCTAAGGGTTAAAGTTTCATTGCATTCATAACAATTTAATGCATTAAAAATACATAAATGTGTATCAACACAATGATTTATACTACATCCTTTTTATTTATTATTTACGTAGTTTGTACCAAAATTACGCACAAGGAATTTCCATCTTCAAGTTTATATAAATATAACAGATTCATTTTATATGAATATAACTCACCAAGTAAGCTGAGACATGTCATGATTCTTAATATTAGATTTCACTGTTTGTTACAGCCTTGGATTCAGGATGCATCTCGCCTACGTGCTCTTTTACCATTTTTTCAAATTTGTCCGCAAGTACGAAAACAGTTTTAAAATTAGCTTCGGCGATGTGTCGTAAACCTATCAAGGTGACAAACGCCGTTTTGAGATCAAAATCGAGTCGTAGAATAAAAGAGCTCGTGCGTAATCTCGGCTCATTCTTTCCGGTAGTGGAATGATCTTAGAAGTGAAATGTATTGTAACGAATATTGCATCATCCGCCGGCGCCACCCCGAGCCTGTGATCGCGGGTTACGTCATTTGCCGGCGCTACCACGAGCTGCCTGTGAGCACGGGTTGCATCATCACCTGCCGGCGGATCATTCCAGAAAGTGCGCGGTGCCGGAAGGTTCTGGATTGTCTTGACGGTATAAATACGCGACGGCCGGCGACCGCGAGTCAGACTTGAGTCCGCAGTGGAAGCTGAACTGTGAAGTGTGTGAATGGCGGTGAATAGCAGTGCAGTGATTGTGCTCAGTGACGTGAACCGTGGTCAGTGCGTCGTACTGTGGTCGGTGACGTGAACTATGACCAGTGCATCGAACTGTGATCAGTACAGTGAACTGTGGCCAGTGCTTAGGACTGTGCAGTGTGAAGTGTAGTGTAAATAAATCAAGAGAAGTGTAGTGTAAATAAATCAAGAGAAGTGTAGTGTAAATAAATAATCAAGTGTTTTCAGTGATTGTGTTAACAAACAAAATAAACGTTTTTGTTAAAATAATATGAGACTTTTAATTCACCACCTAGAAACGTAACAGTATGTAAAATAAGACGATAGGACATGGAATATTAGTGATATCTACACAATTAGTTCAATTTTCTTTTTGAAATCAGTTTTCAAATCGGAATCGATAGTTTGAGTAATGTTTCAAATAATGTTTTGATGGTATTTGAAGGAAGACGGAAATATGTGACGAGATATTAGCTACAAAATACGACTATTACAGAAGATACGAGACAGTTTGCTTGTGTTACAGCATCAGTAGTTTGATATGTGGAGAAAAATATATTGAGATTGAAAGGGACGAAAGCATAAACCGACTGCCTGGCTTGCCTACCTAAAAGTTCGGCCTCCTTTCGTGCCGCAGTCCGCCGGGTTTGGCCGTTCGGCTGCGTGGAGGGAAGGCCCACAAGGGTCGGTTGTCGCAACGATGTGGAGCGGCGAAGGCAGCGGGGAAGGTGTGTTCCAAATTTTACTTTACGCCGCTCCTATTCATCCGATTTGTATGATTGACACGGCGTTGGATTCAGGAAGTACGTCGTCATTGCGCTGTAAGCCCAAATTTATTAATTTCTTCGCGAAACTATGTGAAAATTTATAAAATTGGAAATGTTTTTTGAAAAAACGGCTTCGTAGCGTAAAATATATTTTGAAATGGAGTCCAATGCCGTTTACAGATCAAAAATCGGACCATTTCTTCAGCCGTTATCGGTCTAGTAACCTTTGCTTATTTTGGTGCTGCTACGTGGTGGCGACAAATTGAACTAGTGTCGGTAAATTTAGCCTTAAGTGGTCACCTCCACTAACAGCCATTTTTTTCGTGGAACCGATGACTTTTTTATGTAAGACACGTGTAAATATTCCCCCTTTACAGTGACCATCTGGCTAAGCGGCCACGCACATTTCGTATGCTGACTTTTATTAAACGATCACCTCAAGGGATTTTGAACAATATTATAGCAAGATCCAGGAAAATGGTGGAGATTCCAGTTGAAATAATGCCTGTCTACGATGCGACGCATTGACATATTACTTCGAATGACATTCAGAGTCGCTTATCTCGTAGTGAGTTAATTTCTGTTTCAGGTAACAATAAATGATTTGAATGAATCTCTTTATGAAACAACAGCACGTTCATTTCTCCCATTTCACGGCATTACTATGGTTTGCAAACCCGTGCATCCATTTTGTGAGTCTTTCTTAAGCGAATCCGATCTGAAGATAATTTGCTAACTCATTTGTCAGACAACTCTGCTGGAATATTTTAAGGATATGAGGTGTATCTTTAAGCCTAGTTTGCTTGCTTTTTTCGACGAGGCAAGTAATAGTAAATTGTTAAAATTATATTTTGTCACATATGGTATTAACAAATGTTAGAGCCCATACAGTGTTTAATAGCAGATAGCGCAATCAGATTTGATTTATGTTTCCTGTAACCTTATAACCTCGATTAAGCGGCCAACTCAATTAACGGTCAATTTTTGCCGGAACCATTGGTAACAGCTTAAGTCAGGTTTCATCGCTTGTATGTATGTAAGTAGCTACATATGTACAGGAATCTGTGTATCAGAGTGTTGCGGGTGTTTTATTTGCTTGCTTGTACTCCCCGATTGCCGTAAGTGCGAGAATCCTTTGCTCGCTAGAGGTGGACAGATTGGCAGTTCAGAGCAATGTCCCACACAGCTTCGCTAGGGGAAGCACTGAATGACACGTCAGCTTTGCCCAAGTACGTAAGCAATATACATGAGGAACTTTTCAGTCTAGTATTTCTCCTTTTATAGCAACATTTTCTCCCTGTAAGACCACTGAATCTGTATGGAAATCTAATTAATTATAATTGACCGACTGAGGTGGCTCAGCGCTTCAAATAATTCACTGCGATGCCTCTGACCGGGAGATCAGGCTTCGTCCCGATGATGGCGGATTTTCAACATTAGTTTTAAAACTAGATCCAATTCAGCCGAAAGGCTCAGGAAGAGAATTTTAGCAGTCGGTTGCTCTAATCAGTGTTTTCCGTGGTTTCTCTTATGAATACCACGAGAATGCCGACCAGTACCCTCACAAACGGGCCAGGACTTATTCGTGATTCCGGGCGCGTCAGCTTCTAGGGTCATTAGATTCGTAAGTGTAGAATACATTTTTTGCTTGAGAGGTGGCGGTGATCTTTCCAGCCGGATGGCGATATCCAGCGCCGACCTACATCGGCTGCGGGGTTCTCCCCACCAGGTATCTCCCACCAGTGGGAACCGCTTCCGCCAGGACAAGCTCTAGCTCCCGACCGGTCTCTTGACAAGTTTGATAGTGTAGGGCATGTTAGTGCAAGAGGTGTTATGTAAGGGGATGATAGGAGATGGAAGAGGAAGGAAAAATAGTGCACGGTCCGAGGTCCGTTTGTAGCTGTACTGCTCCGGCATTCGCCTTGTGATTATCGGAGAAACCACGGAAAACCACCGATCAGAGCAGCCGGCCACAAGAATTCTACTCCAGAAAGCGACTGAATTCAATCTAGCTGACAAGTTAGTGTCGAAAAATCCTGCCTCACACTTGAATTTAGGACCTCCCGGTCAGAGGCACTACAGTGTTACAGTGATATCAGTTGATTCTCTGAGCTACCTCCCACGGTCTACTCTCAGTGGCTTGGTGACTCCCTACTTAGAAATATCCTGAATAGCAGGGTAAAGGCTTCGCTTACAACTTTAATCTTTCAGAGACGTCTTGGAAGTTAGCAGGACCAATTCACGTTTCCTCCTGAACCAATAGTCGTAACAATTCATACTCTACGTCAAAATTTGCCTTAATTGTAACAAACTGTAATCTGTAATAAAAAAATTTCCACTGGACCGGTTAGTTTAAAATACCTAGGTTCGAACCCCAGGAATCGAAGTCTGAGAGCTCCTGCGCAAGGAAAAGACACATTATCTCCTGAACCAATAGCCGTAACATTTTATACTCTATGCGAGAAGAGAGATGGAGATAAAGAGAGATAGAGATAATGAGAGATAGAGAGGAGAGTTGATTTCTGGTCGAACGCGGCAGGGCGGACATCCATTACATCGGGAACGAATTAGGAAAACAAAAAAAGGAGGGAGGGCCAACACTTGGCAATTTCGATTTTTTGTTGGACCAACGTTACCAACTCAATATTAAATAATTGTCTCTTTCATTGTATCATTTTCACGATTGTAACAAAATTAATAGTAAAAACTAGAAAATTCTATATTTTTTTATAATTTTACTAAAATGATATTCTCTTAGTCCATGCTACCAGCGTTAATGTTATTAAATGTGATTTTTAATTTTTATCTTGTTATATACATATAATTATTTTCATTGAATTTTTATTATTTTGGGTCAAGTTACGGAATCTACATTTTAGAAATCAATCTACAATATATATATTTAACACCCCACTGTCCGTAAAAGCCCCAAGTGGAGTGCTCCAGGGTTGACCTCGACTTACCTTTTCCCGGCGCCAGCTTCAGGTTAAAGTTTTGCCCGGCTACCCCCACTGAAAACACTGAAATTTCTAGTGGGAACATGCGTGGCGTGGGCATTGGCATGCAACTTGGAATGAAAGATTTTCCGCATTTAACTTTAATTTAATTACAAGAGATATTTAGACAAAAGCACGGTGAAGCCGGATTCGTAAAACGGACTACAGATTAACATATAACTATATTACATGGTTGGCGTCTCGACGGTTCGCTCGCCTATCCCCCGTCACAGCGGCTGCCCGGGCGGGGCACGGAGTTCGTCGCGCCGGCGCTGGCGGGGGTCACGAGCGCTTACTCGCTCGTATCCTTCCCAGGTAGGCTAGCGCAGCTGTGGCGATGACCCGGGCGCTTGCCCGACCCAGCGGCGATGAATGGCCTGGATCAGCCGATGACCACTCAGTAGCCGAGCGCGTGAAGGGCGGCGCCCGGGGTCGACGGCTGCGGCGGTGGCGGCGCGGTCGGCGCCCGCGGCATGAAATGTCCAGGCACGCCTCTGAGCCAGGAACGGCGGCTTTGTCCTCGGGTTGCCTACCTCCGGAGCTGATCGTAACAACGGGCGGCTCGCTATGCGTGGCGTGACAGCCTCGTCGCGCCCTGGCCTCTGGCGGTCGACGGCGCGTAAATATCGGCGGTCCTACTTCGTATTGTTGATCGTAATTACCGAAGCTCGGGCTGGCAGAGCCAACTTGCACACCCGAGGCCGTTCTACTGTGCGTGTACTCGCACGTACGTGGCCGAAGCCAAAAAAACGCTAAGACTCGCGTCTTCCGGGAGAACACCTACGCACTCGCCCGCTGTTCCCCTCAGCCAGGCGTCCGTTCTCCTCTGCAGTTCGAATCAGAAGAAGTCGAGTTATCTTTCCTCGCAGCTCCTAGGCTCCATAGGGTCACATGATCGCGCCCACGCGATGTTCACGCCTATTGGCCTGCGGCATCACGCGACACGGGGTGGCCAATCGCGGCTGCATCGACGTGGCAGTTGACGCTATGGTAAGCGTCTTCAAGGGAATTTGTTGGACGTCAGAATTTCGCGCTGGTCGGCTCTCCAAGCTGAGAAGAAATCTCCGGCGCCGGTCGGCGGCGGCCGGAAATTCCATGGACGTCACGGGCGCGCCCCTTTCTACAAGGCTGGTTAACGAAGGCTAGCCTGCTCGCTCGCATCGGCGGCGCGCAGGTATCGGGAAAAAGTTCCTTTTCTGCTGCCCTTCGACAAGCGCCTTCACTACGCGTTTTAATATGCGTTTGATAATACAATTTATATTTATGATTTGCGATGCCATATGTGGGCGACTGTCCCATTACTATATATATATATATATATATATATATATATATATATATATATATATATATATATCGTTTGTAAAACACACTTTTCCTTAAAATGTATTACTATTATTTTTCTTTTCATCATCATCTTCAATATGTACCACACCACATATATACCAAATAATTAGCACAAAATATTATTTTATGCAATAAGTTATGAGTTGGAGTTACGAGTTGCAAGTTATGTACAAAAGAAGCGAATTATAGAAATGCAACAGGAGCGGTACCATTATTTCAAGTAATGCTATAAAATGAAATAAAATAATTTTTTTCAGAAGTCTGTAACTTCTTTGATTCTTATGACTTCGGAAGCCGAAAGCTCGATTTCAACAATGAAGCGGATAAAAACTTCTTAAAAATAGTATACAATGACAACATACCAATGCTATCAATAGAGTAGCAACTTCGAGAAAACCGCATCTTCAATGAATTAGTGATAGAGAAATTTGTGCATCTGAAACATCGGTGATTTCATTTCAAGGAAACAAGGGAAGTTTATAATTTCCTCATTTTTGGGTAGATTGGTAAAATTGTTAATAAATGTTTTGTTCCGATTATTGCCTAATGAAACTGTTGTAACATGAAGGCAACGTACAGAAGCGTCAAGGTCAAAATTAATATATAGCAATAAACGAAAAATTAAAGCACTATTTTGAAGAATGGTTATTCATGATATAAATAATAATTTTCTTCGCAAGCTCTCGGGTCAGGTCACTGCGGTAGAACAGGAGAGCGTGTGTTACAAACCAAACGTAAACATATCACGGTCGCCAGCTGAACTAACAGCAACAAAAGATTTACTGACCATGTAAGGTCCCAATGGTGTTGAGCGGAATTAACACAAAAATTCCTAGGAATCAGACTATCATAAAGAAGCTATTTTCAAAGGGAAAAGGCACAAGGTTCAATAATACCCAAGTGAGTTCCAACTAAGGGGTCTACACTATAGAGACACAATCCAACTTCACTTATGACAATTATTTATTACAGAAGTAAATTACAAATAACAATCATTATTCCTATTTGTTGTTAACAGTACTGTAAGAGGAATAAACAGAATTACTAGCATCAAACAATCTTGCGTAAATTTGGAAAAACATGGAACGCCTTTAGAAATATGAATTTAATCAGAATGACTACGTCCAAAGCCAGAATTTGCTAATAACCCATTTTGGGATCGAACGGCTGACGTATATTAACAATATGACAAAGCCTCGTATTTAGAAGCCCTTCATTACAAAAATATACACAAATTGAGTGTAAGCTGTGAAGAAATGTCTTGCACTTTAAAACAACATTAAAATAACCTTAATCAGCGACTTCTAATTGCCACGAACTCTTACGTAATTGATGGAATGGCATTGATTGCATAACATATCGCCTTTTATCCTTAAAATTATAGTGCCACCTTTTCCGAAAAGCCGTTTGATCACTTCAGTGCCAACTGCGGCTTGGTACCCAAGCGACCTTGTATAGCCGTTCACGGGCCAACAAACGAAGTACTACAAATAGGCCACGACTTCACTGCCGTACAGGCCCTTCCCCCGTCTAGTAAGTGCTCCAGAGATCCAATGCGCTTCTGTCGTCTTACTCAAGGCCTGGAGCCATATGCTGCAACATTCAATCAAACAATTAGAGAATATGCAGACTTCGTAACATATGAGACTGCGCCGCCATTACCCCTACGCAGCTCTGCAAGGAAAACGCCGCTTTTAGGCTCGACGCGAGTTCCTGCACTGTAAACATACATAATGTGCCTTCGTACCGTAACATATATAAACATAATGTTCTTTCCCACCGTAATCGTACATAAGAAAAACTGACACTACAAAAAGGCGATATTAACTTACAAAACATTCAAATCTTAACATATTAAAAATTAATCAATCCAATTCCATCATAGTGTGGCATGAAGCCACTCAAAAATTTAATATTTCAATGAGGACGCTGAAATAAAACACAAGAAAAACCATATCGACAAGTGCCGAGGCATACCGTCACAGGCAAGAAGTTGTTGCGTTCGTGGCTGAGGAGAGTGGCAAGAAATGCTGGGCTTAGAGCCCTTATATAGCCTCAGCAAAGGGTGGGGGTTAATACCAGACGTCCTGGAGCGTGACGCAGTACCAATCGATAAAGAAGAAGTTATATGCTCATTGTCTTCGCAAAGAGTAGTCTATGGCGCCTTGTTATTGGCAAAATGCAAAACACGTACACCTAGCAGATTGCCTATAACAGCCGCTTGTAGCCAGTGCACCTGTTGTTCAGTGCACTCTAGGCGGCGCTAGTGGACACTTATCATGTACATAAAGAAATTTTTATTTTGCCTAAAAAATGGCTTTTCCAACATTTTCAAAGGCAAACAAAGGTACCAATCAATCCCAAAAATTTTCTAAATTTGGGATTTTGTTAGTAGAAGCCATTTCTATGGCTGGTTTCCTTACAATGAGCATAAACCTGTTTTAAAAGTCAGAATTTATGTCACTAATTACTAATTTTGACTGTTCACCAAATAATTGCTTTTACAACTAACAGTACCATCAAATTACCTTTTACACATTTCTATGCCATAGAATTACAAGTTTGGGCTTTTAGCCACAGATCTTAATTTATAAGTACTTAAAAATAAATAACATTCAGTACTTAAACTTAAATTTAAAACTAAGCCCTATGTATAAATTTTACAATATTTAGTTCTTCAAATTATGGATGGGGTGGCTTCTCAGCTGAATCTTGATGAAGCGCAGTTTTTAAATTTAACAGCGTGATCCTTCACCGCAGAGAAGGAGTCGATTAACATCCACTTATCAGTCGTTGCGTACGTTGAAAGAAACACGATACGCCGTACGTGCCGCGTGGGTCGACCCGTCGCCGGCAACGGATGTGACGCTGATCTCAGCTCGATTTCGAGGCAGCGCGCCTCGCTTTCACACGGCGCTTTGTCAAACGTGGTGGCGTGTCCGAGAAAAGTTTATAATGAGTTTCTTGGAATTAGAGAATTTTCAGAATTTTCGATTATTCTGTATAAATTAGTAGTTTTATGTTTTACACTTATTTATAATTATTTGTTAATAATGCAAATATTTTAAAATATATTTGAAATTTAAGAAGAAATGTTCGTAAACAATTTATATAATTGTGTCTATTAATAATTTGTTGGACCGAATACCGAAATAATAGCGGTAAAAGTATTTATACCGGTATAGAAATACCTTTACATCTATTATACCTTTATTCAAAATACCTTAAAAAATACCGGTATAAGACGTCAAATATCGATATTTTTAGAGGTATTTTACCTTCATCCGACGTCTATACTGTGACATACCAATATGTGGGACATTGTATGGCGTAACATTCATTGTTAACAGGGTGAATGGTAAAGATAGACATATGCAAATATGGCGGCATAGCAACGGTAGACGAGTTGTCAAGATCAACAAACTTCATTGCTTTGAACCACGGGGCGCGGCTAGTTGATAAAGTAAACTGTTTGGGGATTAGCCGAGAAAGCAATGACAGTCTGGGGCGCGGCTAGTTGGATTTGTAAGTAATTTAGGGATTGGCTAGGGATGGAATGACTATGTATTTCGACGGAAGCGTGTTGTATTTTTTCTGACATGAAACAGTAGAAAGACGGATCGAGTTTTCAAGGGCTGATAGAGGGGAATATGGAGGCATTTCGACTTATGCCGTGGTGCTGTGCGGATCGTGTGTAGATAACTGATGTTGGGAGTTTGGGAATTGTGAACATCTACTTTGGAGCGTACGGTTGTCGGACTTAGAATATTGATGTAATGTGCGGAAATTGGAACTTGGAAATATTTCGAGTGCAGCAGCTAGAATTTAAACTGTGAACTTAGGTGAATTTGTTAGCAACGGGACTGGGAGTATTTGAAGCAGATAATAGTTTGCTGAACTTTAATATTTTAAGTCTGCGCGTAGAAAGAAGTGGGAACTTTTAAAAGGAGAATTAATTAGGTCTTATCAACTTATGAGGCGGTGAGGATCAGTGACTTGAGTACACTTGTGCCAGAACGGAAGAAAAGATGGTATTTGGACCTGGAGCCATCGACACGGAAAAATTGAAAATGGTTCTACGCGGACATCGGCCAAGAGCGCGCGAAGGAGTTCTGCAATATAGATTTGAGACTGGTCTGACCGAAAGTTTCGTATTGTTAAGAAGGAACATTGAATAAACTTAGTTTCATGTGAATAGAAAAGATGATTTTCATCAGCCAATTCCAGCAAATGAGTAGCTAGAAATGTATATTTGCTTTCAGATTCTCGACCACTCTGTACAGATGGCAGATGGAATAATCGGCTATTAGTAGGCAAAGCGATTAATAAGCCCCATCGACCCAGTTAGCCGATATTACTCTCAGCCTTAATCAGTGAAAAACTACTGATTGACAGTGACTATTTACTGATTGTGGTAGTTATAACCTTGCCACTGGCAATCAGTGAATGAACTGAACGAATCAGTGAAAAGGGTCCACTTTTGAATCAGTGAAACTCATATTTGAATCAGTGAGATCACATCGCTACTCCAGTACTGAATGCACAAACTCAAAATCCTACTACTGAGAATCACTGTATTGCTTTAAACAAATGTTTCAAAACATAAAATTTAATAAATACAATACAATAATTATAATAATATACTAATTTATATAATAATAATAATTTATAATATAATATATTAATAAATATGATGATAATTTATATCTGTATTTAAGTATTTCTCCTTGATATCTCAATAGTAGATTTTGGTTTTCAGTATAGTACAGGGGTAGACATATTGTAAAGAAAGTCAAATTAATTAGGCACCAATTTATTGAAAGATTTTATGGGAAAATAATCTACTTGAACAGCACTGTAATTATTAACTACAAAACAAATACAATAGAAATATACATATTATGGCAAAGATATTGAGACACTCAGAATCTTAACTCACAAAAAAAATTGAAAATTGAGGTAATAACAGATCTGTATTCTATTTCATATGAGAAATCCATATATCGGTTCATTTATTGTCTTCAACATTATCACATAGAAAAAAACTGTCAGATGTTATGGTTTAGTTCCTTAAGTCACATTATCCTTGGGGTAGGGAGAGTTTTGTTACATCATTTACTTACAAAAAATTGGCTTTTCAATGAAAGGAATAATGGTAAAGAGATATGTTGGAATTAAGGTAATTTTAAAGGGAGATACTGCCTTTTTAAGTGAGATAGGTGAATACAAGTCTTTATTTACACCAATGAAAACATACAACAGAGAAGAAAACCGATGTTCAGGAACTTTTCAAAACTCACTACGGAGAAAAATTGGCCTGCAGTTACAACACTCTTTATTTTATGTACATATTATTGACAATTTTGGTGACAATACAACAATTTCTGAAAAGAAAGTTGGGAAGAAAGTAGTGAAAGAAAGGACTCTTATAATTTAAATGTATATAAATACATTTCAATGGATTTGTATCTGTCAACATTTTTAAGTAAAAATACAAATTAAGTAAAAACATTTGGTATTATTACAAGTATTTGGCAAGTTTTAGGGGAACTTAATCAGCTTCCTCTGCTAATTATAATTAAATCAGCAGCATTGCCAAGCTTAAAATTGGAAATGTTAACAGCACTGCATGCCTTTGTTTCTATATACATATATATGTATACACATGTATATATACACGTAATATGTGTATAAAGAAAACAATGACTATTGTGTGTCGTTTCCTAAAAATTCGAATCTGCCATGCTACCGAACAAATGACTGATACCTGACACAGCAATGGACGCACCTGGTGACTGATTTCAAAGACAGGAATACAATTGATGAATGATGGCATGTGTCAAGAAGCGCAAGTTCTAAGCTATTAATTTACTTGAGGTAAAAACTTTAAATGGCTTACCAGATGAACTCCACAACACAAACCTTCACAAGGAACTAATTACAACACAAATATTTGGTAAAGTAAGAAATACTTTAAAAAAAAGACACATCAATTTCGAAAAGTCTGGATTTCTTTATCAGAAAATCTATCAAAAGTATATTTGGGTGAAGAGGAAAATTTGCAATTTTACAACTACTACATAGAAGAGATTACAGAGGAAAAAGAAAAATCTACCCGAGTACCTCAGATGAAACAATTGAGAAACTTTTAAAGAAAGTTTTAGAAGATAAGCAACAAATATCTGAGGTAAAAAATTTGAGAAAATTGCCAATGATTTTATTATCAATATATTTAATGGAAGAAACTCAAACGCATGCCAATGGATAAACAAGTTTGAAAAAGAGTGTGAACGCTGTTTTGTGGAAGAGAAATTCTAAAATTTCCCCTTGACAATGCAAGCACAGATTGGTACTGAATTATGATTTTGAAAAATACTGTAGAATCAGAATGGAACAATTGGAGAAAGAACGCACGAAAAAATTGAGTGAAGCTCAAAAGGAAAAAAGGCAATTTACCTTGAGTGCTTGGCAATAAAAGAGGTTGTGATATATTGGCAACATTGGCTACTTGGAAGAGAATGTTTGGTACACTCCAATCATAAACTTTTAAAAAATGTAAATATAAAAGCAAGATCAGATTAAGAACTGGGTAATTTGACATACTATCTGTCCCAATACAATTTTAAAGTTAAATATAATCCTGGAAAATTAAACCAAGAGGCAGACTGTTTAAACGGGCATTCAGTTCTAGAGCCTGATGAAAATTCAGATGAAATATTAAAAATTGTAAACTAGTGAAATTAGAAGACATAAAAAAGTATCAAAGAAGATGCACAGAACTACAAAACAATAAGAAAAAACTAATATTCTAACATGAAATTTATTATAAAAATTAAAAAGAAGAGAAAAATTTTCATTATCAGAAGAATTTAGTAAAATATTACTAAAATATGTACACAATACTTATAGTCACCTGGGAAGAGCACAGATGATAAATAAAGTAACACCATCCTCTACAGCGAAAAATATAAACACAACCATAGAGAAGATTTGTGAAAGTTGTGACATCTGCTTAAAGAATAAATCATGTAGAAAATCAAAATTTGGATTAATGTCACACCTAGGTCAAGCAACGTACCCATTCAAGATAATTTCTATAGATACCATCGGAGGTTACGGAGGATCCCGGTCAACAAAAAAATACCTACACCTACTGGTCGACCATTTCACAAGATATGCTTATATTTTAACAACAAAAAATCAAAACGCTGATGATTTCGTAAAACTAACTGAGGAAGTAACAAAAAACCATGATGTCCGGATGGTACTAATGAATCAATATCCAGGAATAAATTCAAAAGAATTAAATTCCAAGTAAAAAAAATAGATTTTTACTACCATAGATGCGTCTTTCTCCAATGGTCTCAATGAAAGATTAAACCAGACTTTAGTGAATAAAATAAGATGTATTTTGAATGAAACTGACAAAAAAGCTGCTATTGCTATGGACAACTATTGTGAAAAAAGCTGTGGAGAAATACGAGACAGAGTATACAGTGACAAAATTTTCAACAAAATACTTGCGAGAGGGTAAAATCATAAATATCCTACCACATCAATTAAAAATAAAATGCACAGCCGAAGATTTAGAAAGAGAGAGGAAAGTAGCAGTCAAGAATAAAATAAAACTTCATAATGATAACAAAAAAATATTCAACCTACACAGGAGACAAATTGAATTAAAAAGGGAGATCTTGTGTACATAGAACATGAAAATCGCCTGAATATGAAGAAATTAGATGAATTGAGAATTGGGCCATACTCGATATGGGGAAAATCTTAAAGTCAATCTATGAAGTCAGTACCGGACACAGAACAAAAGAATCAAATTTCTATCATATAACAAAACTAACCCCAATGGTAGAAGGTTATGATAATTTAACAATTGCAGAAGCATTGTTCATTTCCCAGGAGGGTGGTTTATTACAGAAATCCAACTGAGTTTTTATTTCAAATTAAATACTTGAAGCAAATCATTATATACTGCTAACAATGAAAAAAATTGCTAATGATATTGGGTATGCCAAATTTGTTGGAATTATTAATTTAAACAGTAAGTCAAATGCTGCAATGGGTGATGGAATATTTTATTATTAAAAAAGGGCAGATGTTAAAACCAAACATCACCCTGAACAAAACAAGAATACTTTTTCTATCCTTTCACCCATATCAAATATTGCTGGACATTTTTTTGAAGGTTTTTCTGCTTTCCAATTCCTCCAAATGCAAATTAGAGCCCTCCTAAAACAGAAACATAGATAGGTCAAGAAGTTATGCGAGGAAAAAATGGTTACTTTATTTTCAGATTACATACAAAATCATACTAACTGGCAGAATTATTATGTCTGGATTGGGAACCTCAGGAGTGGCAAATGGCTTTGATGTACCACCTGCACTCCCCCTCCACTCTGCCAAACTAGCCTCGTAAATGAGTAAAATATAATGTGTTTAGTGACTAAGGAAAGCAAAGAACACTGATCAAAATAAATCAGTATTACAGCAGTCTTTGGCAAATTAAAATATCTTTCAAAATATTCACAGTGTTAGAGTTACACAGTGTTAGATATCAATATGATTTATTCCTTAATCGTTTATAAATAAAAAGCGGCAAATTTGGAGTACCTTTTAGTAACATCGATTTTTTTTGAGAAAATGACCCGCGACAATTTTTTTGTTTTCACATCTTAAGAACGGCAAAATAGCGCGCAAATTATGGGCTAAACAGTTTTGTGATTGGTTGAAATGGTCCTGCTAACTTCCAAGACGTCTTTCAGAGATATACACGGTCATTCAGCACTGATTCCCACCTTCGCTAATTCGGACTCCCTCTCACTAATTTGCAAATACATTCGTTGTTCTAATAAATTCGTCATTCATCATTTGAAGGAAAAATCCCAGGCTTCAATTTTATAGTTGTAGGAAGACGCCGAAGAAAATTGAAACTGTTGCAATTTCCGGAAATTCAGAGATAACCTTGGAAATCGGAGGTATGTCATCTTTATAAGTGTATTTTACTGTATTCTTACAAGAAATTTAAAGAAAAAATTGCAGCCGTTTTTGAGAAAATTTTGAACATGTCCAGGGGCTTCATGAATACCCTTAAATTTTAAAGAATGTTTTTCAGAATTTCAAGCTTCAACTAGAGTCACATTGTCTGAGGTTTCTGCAATTTAGAAAAGATAGTACGGGTGGTTTAGGCCCAAGGAGTGTTCGCAGACTGACTGACGGAATGACGGTCGGACGGATTGACGGAAGGACTGGCGGAAGGACTGACGGACGGACTGACGGACCCATAAGGACGGACAGACGGGCGGTCAGGCGGACGGAGGGTCGGGCGGTCGGGCAGTCGGGCGGTCGGGCGGTCGGGCGGTCGGGCGGTCGGGCGGTCGGGCGGTCGGGCGGTCGGGCGGTCGGGCGGTCGGGCGGTCGGGGGCGGTCGGACCGACGTTTGGAAAAACACTTTTTCAGTATCATGGGACCCCAAAGAGTGTATTTCCGTTGAAATCTCGAAATAGATTTTCCGTAGCATTACGTAACTTTCTCTATACTACGTGTATTACTCCCGTATATACGTATGTATACGAGAAAGTAAAAACAAAAGAATACACCAAAATGAACTTTTTGTCATATTGAACAGGGCAGTAATGTATCCGTTGGATGAGTTTGAAGAAAAAAAATCGCAGCTGTTTTTGAGGTAGTGGCGTTTGAGGATTTCTGGAAATGCGATATTTTGAGCACCTTTCCACAGATAACCGTTGAGTTTATGTGAAACTTTATCTGACATTATTTAAAAAACATGTACACATAATAATAATTAATGAAACGACGTAAGCAGAGCCCTTATTTGATTCCCTCGCTCTACAAACAAATCCTGCAAGGTAAAAACTAGGAATTTGGAGTGTGTTTAGATCACTATGAGATAATCAAAGCAAAAAAATAAATGACTCATATCACACTCAGACAAAAATCTATTTGACTCAGATCACACTGTAATGCTGCCTCGATAAATTCAATTTTATTTGAAAGAGATTGCATATTATGTTGCATTATTTGAATCTTTTGCATGTACCTACACGGATGCTTCTCTGCTGATCTGACTGTAGTTGCTATTTATTTTTCTCATGTATACGTCGACTGCATGGTCGAAGGAAGTATCGTGTCCCAACAGTGTTGGGAGGTGAGAAAGAAGAGGTTACAGATGTAGAGGAATGAATGGGGGGGGGCCAAAGGGGGGGGAAGAAGGAGAGTAGGGGGGTTGGGGGGGTTTTAATTTGGGAAGGTTGAACAAGGGTCATGTTCAGGGGAATGTTTTTCTGAGAGAACGTTAAGCTCAAATAATTTAACATGTGTGCCTCTCAGATGCCGTTTTAATTTGTTTGCGTGTCTAATTTCTTTGCACAGTGTTGGTTTGTTGTACCAGAAGGGCAGAGTCGAGATTACAATGTTCGTGTTTTGGGCGGCACGTTGTAGTTTGTCAACATGTTGCTCAGGTGTAAAGTGACCACCCAAATTGACGTCATTCTGTCCTCCTACGATGATGACTGTATCCCGTTTGGTGAGAGTTCTTGTATGGGTGTCCAACTCATCACGTCGGCAAACCTCCCGTTAGATTTAAACACACACGTGACAGAGAAATTCGATAGGCGTTTCCCACTGCGCAGGGAGGAGATTTGTCGCCCATGGCTACCTGCTAAAATTAGTACCTTTTTGGTGAGCTCAGTGGGAATGTCCTTGTTTACTTATGGGTCAGGTTGCGCAACTCTACGTGTCTTTGTTTCTTTGCGCTTGCTAGCCTGTTTGCGTCGGATTGTGGGTGGGCGTGTCGATGATGAGAGGGGGTAGTGAGGATTGGGAAGGCAAGGGAAATCATTGTCATAATCGTGTTTTGCTTTCGCGGATGGACGGTTGAAAGTCTCTGCAATGTTGCCTCCTATCTGCCAACTATCTGAGTTTTGAACGACCTCTTCGAACCTTCGGATATGTTCATCTAAATTATTGTTTATGTTATGTGTGTTATGTGTGTTATGTGTTATGTTATGTGTGTGAAGGCTTTCAGAAGGTCGGCTTTGAGACTGTACAGAGTAGAAAGTGTATAGCAAATAGTAGCCATGAATGCGTATCAAAATGCATGGCAAATATGAGAATAAATAAATAGATGAGATATGAGATTATGTGTTAAAAACGTTTCCTAAATCATTCTTTTAATTTAAGTGTATTAAATTATTTAATTTAAGTTACGTATTTATTTAAAAGGTTAAAGAAATACTATTCTAATTAGTATTTAAAAGTTATTGGTTAATTGCGAGAAGAGTTCAATGTGCTTACGTTAAGATCTAAGTTGCAAACTAATAAATACAATTAGATTACTATACTTTACCTATTTAAATGACACAAAATTCACCACTTGGATATTCGAGAATTTGAAAACACAAAGGTCAAGATTTTCCATTACTGTTATAGATGAAACTTTGTAATTGAAGTTTTTCACAATTATCACAACACTTTTACTAATTGTTTAAACCTTTACGTAACTCTAAATTGATTTGTAGCGCAAATCTTCTATATGACAGACAGAAGTGCGTTGTCTTACAACGCGGTAATCTCTGAATGTACTGAATCAATCCCGATGAAACTTTTGTGCTAACTTCCATTTAAGGTCTGGGGTACTATAGGCTATGATTTACAACCATAAACCGTAATGTATTTACAAAATAATTTCTAGACATTTTTGGCATAGCTTTACATCACAGATTCAAGTGCATCAATGTCAATAGTTTATCTGTGCGCCACCAGAGGATGACGTCTGAGATCTACTACTGGTTTCATCAATGTCCAGAATTATAACGAGATTCATTGGACTTTGAATAAGGTTATGTAATGTCCCTGTATGAACGGTGGTGAATTGTTAGTTCTGAACATTGTGGAATATTTGAAAGAAATCGGTAACTAAAGTGGTAAAGATGACAAGGTAGTACATTCATTATCCTTAATCCGTGTTATGTACAAAGTGGCTACAAAACATTGGAGTTTGAATTTGTACAGAAATTGAGGTAGGTCGAGACAGTGCAATGTACAATAATATATAGTACAGAATATACAGTAATCTACAATGTATTATATAAAGATATCGTATACATTCTAAACAACCTCTTCTTTTACAGAAATTTATAAACATTGAATTTCTTGAAACAATGCGAGTGTCAAGTTTTCAAAACAGACTATACAAGTGCGAATAGATGGGCAGTCTATAAACGTTTTGAATCGGCTATTAAGAGAAGTGCGACTTGCTGAAGTACTCACTCGCACTATTGAAAATAATACTGCAAGGAGGGATGCAAATGTAAATAATTCTTTACGTAGTAGAGTAGCTTTTCAATAGCACTCACAATTTGACTGTTTACACAGTTCTCATGTTCAAATTGGTAAAATGTAAAATGTTTGTATGTTTTGGTTTCACCCAGTTGATTTTTTTCTTCATTGTGTGCAGAAGATTAGTGCAGTAGTATGTAATTAAGCAATGATCACTTACATATTGAGACTAATCTATGCTATTATTTTGCATTGCAATTGCTCCCAACGCATGAATTGGTTTCTGTTTTTCACATTTCAAGATCCTTAATATAAAGCGCTTCAGATCAAATAACGAAGCTAATATAGTTTTGTTCAGAATTGTTATGATTAATTGATTTACGTAAAAAAATAAGTTTTACTCTACATGTAGTTTAAACTTATGTATGTATGTGTGTGTGTGTGTATATATATATATATATATATATATATATATATATATATATATTTGTCGTCTTCAAAATAATTATATATACTGGCAATTACTTCCACATACTTTCATTTAGTTTTATGACTATGTCATTCTCAGTCATTTATGTCATATATACATTCGTCAATTACGTTTTGAATATACATTCATATTCCATATCTATCTTCTATCGTCTCCGTGGGAGAACTCTGGCATGTTAAACTTAGCTTAAAACAGTAAGTCCCTTCAAGGTCACGATTTGACAAATCAATTTCAAATATTTGTTTATGAATACAGGATAAGACAAAATATAAAAAAAGAGTAAGTTTTACAATGTGACAATTTATTGACAGTATTGGAAGTAATCTACGAAACTCCAGAAAATATACGTGAGTCTACAATTATTTTATTCTGTAGTTTAGAATTGTTTATTGTTTTTAGTTATAAAGTGAAGAAAGTCTAGGAGCTGGAACCCCAAATAAGAAAAATATAATTTTCTGTGAAAAAGTGAGGAGGTAGACCGGAAATTTCGAAATGGGGGTGAAGAGAAGACAGGGCTATCGAAGCGTGGCCGTGCAGAGCATGGCAGGGAGGAGCAGGGCGGAGAAGGGATACAACAGATGAGATAGTAGGCCCCACCGCAGGGTATGGAAAAATGGAATTCCTCTCCCTGTTTAATAATTTACTATAAACCCGAGCAACGCCGGGCACACCAGCTAGTATGTAATACAAATCTTTGAACTCGTTCAAATACACGTTTGTCCGTTACGCTATCTTTTAAACCAATATTTACTTATTTTCCACTGCTTTGGACAATATAATTCTCATTCAGCTGATCTGTAACAAGTATAGAAGTAAAGAAAACAATTTAAAAACAAAAAGTACCTGAAAGATGTAAGAAAGTAGTCAAAATTAGTAAAATATTGGAGAACAGCCGGAGTACATCTGTCACGTAAGCGAGCAAGCATTTCATGACGTAGTATTGCTTCTGAAAAATATTTATTTTAGTGGGCCATGCATTGTTTTTGTTTTCACGAGATATTTTTAAATAAACATATTGTGGATGAAATATTAGAAGAAGCTGACAGGGAAAACATTGTTTCCCACGAAACGTAAAGACAGACATGAGAGAAAATACAATATGCATAAATATTGGGAAAAAAACTAGTCACTTCTGACACAGTTTTACTCTCGCGTACTTTGTAGAACTGGTAAACACAGCTGACGTTTACATTTTTTACATTCGTAATCCTAATGCCAAATGTTTTACATGTAAAACATTGAATTTATTCAGTTTAAATATTTTATGTTGTTCTATAAGTCAGCTAGCTTAACGTTTACTTCCCCAATTTAGTTTTATTCATTCGTAGTTTATTTGTAGTTTTATGGTTAGTTGTAGATTTATGGTTAGTTGTAGATACGTAAAATGTGATGTACATTTTTGTTCATGTTTCATGGCCAACTGGAAATACCTTGGCTGCGTCTGTGTTATATTTTCTCAATTAAACGATTTGGGCCCTTTTCGGAAAACTCCACATCACACGTGTGAATTTTTAATTGCACGATGGAATTTTAATTGTAAGCGTGCATAGAGATAAACAGCGATTTTTCTTGGAATTAATGAGCATATTTAGTTCCCAAACGAAAAATACAATAATGTAAACAATTTGCCGGAATGTAAGTATTAACGACATGAGAGACAAGTAAAAAATATCATTTATATAATTTTTGAAAAAAAATAGAGCAATATGGCGTTAAGGCCATCTTACATTTAGCACAATCCATACCAAAATATTAAAGAAAAAATTTGAAGCCATCTTGTTACTTTCTCGTATACCTACGTATATACGGAGTACACGTAGTATAAAGTTATGTAATGCGAGAGATTTCAACGGAAATGCACCTGCTGATATTGGGGTCTCCTGATATTTTTTTTTTCAAAACGTCCGTCTGTCCGTCTGTGAACACTACTAGCGGCTGAATCAAGCATAGGATTTTTTTCAAATTGATGAAACCCCTGTCCTCTGGCTCGAGTCGAAACTTTGAGATTTTGAAAAACATATGTTAAAATTAGGGGGTACTTTAAACGAAGCCTCTGAGACATTTTCAAAATTTTCTCAAAAAGGCTCCACATTTGTCTTTAAATTTCTTATATGAATAGAGCAAAATACACTTATAAAGGTGTCATATGTTCGATTTTCACGGTTAACTCTAGCTTTTCGAAATTTGCAAAAGTTTGAATTTTTCTCGGTGCCTTCCGACAATTTCAAAATTAACGATAGAAAATTTTCCTTCAAATAAAACTTGGGTTCATAATTAGGCCTTTCTACATTTTTTAAAAGCCTGAGTCGAAGCTTTGAAATTTTGAAAAATGCTTTTTAAAATTTGGGGGTATTTTAAACAAAGCCTCTGAGACATTTTCAAAATTTTCTCAAAAACGGCTCCATATTTTAAAAAAAAAATTATTGTAAGACTAGAGTAAAGTATACTTATAAAGGTGGCCTAAGTCCGATTTTCACAGTTAACTCTGACTTTACGAAAATTACAAACGTTTGAATTTTTTAGGCGTCAACAAGTACAAAATTATAGAAATTGTTTCTTCAAATAAAATTTGTTGCCCCATAATTAGATTTTTCATTAAGATCATGAACTGTTTTGAAACTTTTAGTAGTTTTCGCGAAATATTGCGTGAAATATACTGTATTTTGATTAAATTCGAGGCCTGTGAGCTAATGTGAAGCTTAACTACAGAATTTTCGCCCACAAAATGTCTGAACAATGAGGCAGTATTATCCGCTTCCAGTTTATTTGCCCAGAGGTATTTTCCTGAAGTCACTGCTCATGAAGCATTGCTTCTAGAACAGTTAAAATGCATAGAACGCAAGTGCATAGTGTAATATAAACAAATGTAATGAAACGAAAAGTATTTTTGTTAATTCTGAAATACCGATCAGTTACCGTAAGAGGGGGTTACTTTGTGACTAGTGAGGTAACATTGTGACTCTCGACCAATTTTCATATTTTGGAATCGCGCGCCATGATCGCAATGAGAAAGCAGCTGACGGTAGCCGGGCTGTAGACAGCATTAACAGAGTTATCTAGTGCCTGGATCCTGAAGCTTCCATGTTTTCATTTCCCGTACTATTGCCCTGTATGAGTAACCATTATTTTGCGTTGTCACCGAATATCATGCAAACTTTCTTCTGAGGACTCGCGTACAGTTAAAACGAACTAATACAGGTAAAAATATTTTGAGATACGTATGTTAGCTACATCATATTGTAAATGTAAGTATTTTTGACGGTTTCTGTGCATCTTATGTGAAACAGTATGAAAAGTGTGAAGTTTGCTGGCTTACTTTGTGACGATTCATTTTAATAAATTTTATTTTTTGTAGCTCGCAAAGTAGGCATTATACATGCCAAGGACATATAAGAGGAAGGTGGATGCTCGTTAATTATTCAAAGGAACGCTTTAATGATGCTGTTAAATTAATTTTGAATAACACTTAATCACTACGAGACTGATAGCGCCTCTGAACAAGAGGTCATTCATTGGCCTCCATCTGCATTCATGAAAGATTTTCTTCATTCTTCCATCAGCTCCCACATTAGAGATGCTTTTATGAAGGAGCTTCATAAGCAGAGAATAGAGATGACCAAACCTCGACGGCAGAAGAGGAGGAAGAAGGTGGATGTCCCACTTAGAAAGAGTATCAGAACATATGACATTCGAAACTTCAGGACCCATGAGACACCCCTTCCTTCTCGAACGCTTTTAGTTGGATCTGCAACATTAAATATCAAACAAAAGAAGCAAAAATATTCCCCCAAAATATCTGTAGAGAACAGAAGGATGACGAGAGTGAATGCAGTGAAACTTTTTCTCTCCGCGATTCTGAGGAAGGTCTGAACTTAGACTCTGACCTATCAGATGTAACTAGTCTTCCAGGATTCACGGACTCAAACACCACCTTTGCCACTGAGAAATATAGTTTCAAAGTTGGAGAATTTGTAGCTGTTAACTTTCAGAGGCAGCTCTACCATGGAAAAGTCACTGGTGTGCATTGCGATGGATATATGGTCAGTGTCATGGAGAAGATAAAGAAGAACTGGAGATGGCCGGTAAAGAAATATGAAATTTTGTATTCAAAGGAGAAAGTACGCTTTACTATCAATCCCCCGAAGCTACTGAATAAAAGAGGATTCTACAATGTGAGAAAGAAGAATAAATGAATCCTTCAATATAAAGGTGTTTAAAGAATAGAAATGCACTTAATTTAATACCATTTCTACAAAGCACACTCGTATATAAATATAATGCTAAATAAATATTTCATGGGGTAACTGTGTGCTAATATACTTTTTATGTGTATTTTGAAGTTAAAAATAGCTACAAAGTAACACCGAATTGCGGGGTAAAATTGTGATCATTGTTATTGCAAATAACTCAGCGGATGTTATTGATTTCTATTCAGACGTGATGTCAGGATGTAGAAGTAGAACGAAACGATTAAAATCAGGACTTCGTTTTAGATACCATTCGCAAATGTTCCACTGTTAGTAAGAAAATCTCAAAAACTGACAGAAAGTAACCCGCAGTTATGGTATATATTTTATCAATTGGAATCAATAAATAACACTCAATATTTTCTAATACTTTTAGCTTTTTGATTACAGAAAAATGTATGAATGATATCTATATTGACTATGGTAAATGTATTTATGTACATGGTTGTAATATACTTCCATTCAGTAAAAAATGATCAGTCTCCTGACAATAAACATTCTTTACGTCCATAAGAGTTTTTATTTTTGTAATGCATGCACTGCTCTCTCTTTATAGAACTGCCTGGAATGTTATGTAGTGCATTTAAAACTTGCCTCTAAGTAGTGTGTAACTATGCAATGAAAACCTCATAATTTCATCTTAAATTTTCTCACAGAAAAATTGAAATACATAAAACAACATTATAGAAATATATAGCACTTTAAATTAACTCTCAAAATTTGGTGTTTCTAAATTTGTTGTTCAAATATTGCATATAGTGTCTGAATATACGTAAAGGCATGAATTATAGACTCATTTTCAAAGTCGGAGCGCGGCTAAAACGCTGCTTTCCACAATAAAATGGCCAAATGCCGGGTTTCCTCGGCCTTCTATGTGTAACGCCACGCGAGACCGCCATGGCTTCAATGTAGGTGGTGTTGGTTAGAATCGTATCACACAAAATTCGATGAAGGCCATTGATCAAATTATAATTAACAAAACGACATAACGATAACTCGATATAAGGTTTCAACACAAGATTTACGATACAGTGACCACGATGCACAAATTCTTACCATTATAAGAAATGCGATCACTGGCACAATAAATAAAACACGTATGACTAGATTGTTTACAAAAAGTAAAATAAAATTATTCATTGATTACTTGATGCAGGAGTCATGGCAAGCGGTTTATAATACTGTTGATACAAACGACAAATATAATTCTTTTTTTTTCTCATTTCTTTCATTACATTTTAACACTTGCTTTCCTCTTCAAAAAAGAAAAATAAATATTTGACGGAAAACAAATTCTTAGATACCACAAGGGATTAGGACATCTTGTAAAAACAATCGAATTCTTTCTTTCTTTTCTAAACGTTACTTTCTAAACGTCATAACGTATCTCAAAATTTCCTTATCTACTTTAAAAAATACAAACCATTGTTAAGAAAAGTTATAAGGCAGGAAAGCAATATAAGAAAAGTTATAATCATGAAAAACGATCACGATATTTTGAACTCAAATAACAAAACAAAAGCAATGTGGAATATAATAAAAAATACGACCAAATCAACTAGAAACCCTGTACAGAATGTTGATTTAAAATATAACGATATAAATGTGAACGATCCGACAACAGTGGCTAGTCTCTTTAACCAATACTTTTCGAGAATTGCTGCCGATCTCACTAAGGGTCTTCAGCCACAAAATTCAATAACAGACAGTTCCCCTAAAATTTTAGACACGATGTTCGTTTCCGAAACTTCTTCCTATGAAACTCTCAAAATAATCGGTAAACTAAAAAATAAATATTCGTCCGGTTTAGATGAATTCCCAAATTCTTTGTTAAAGACCTGTGCGTATGCCATTATACACCCGTTAACTCACATTTAATTCATCGTTATACACCGGAACGTTTCCAGATATTTTCAAAACCGCTAAAATTAAGCCGCTCTTCCAAAAAGGCAACAAAAATGAAATTCAAAATTATCGGCCCATTTCTCTTCTATCAGCTTTTTCAAAAATATTAGAGAGACTTTTTTACGTACGAATGGAAACCTTTCTCAGTAAACACTTCGCGCTTTCAGATTGCCAACATGGATTTAGAAAATCAAAATCAACGGAAAAAGCTATATTTTCTTTTCTTAAAGATGTCGCCTCATCATTGGATCAAAACGAGGGACCTATTGGATTATTTTTAGATCTCTCAAAAGCTTTTGACGTCATTGATCATGACATTTTACTTTCAAAATTACCTTCATATGAAATCCGTGGTATTGCTCTAGATTGTTTATGTTCGTTCCTTAAACAACGATCTCAGAAAGTGGAAATACCTTACTGGAATGATGGAACATTACGTACGCACCTTTCCGACTCTTTGCCCATTGCCCGTGGAGTTCCTCAAGGATCGATTCTAGGCCCTATTCTGTTCCTACTTTACGTAAATGATATGCCCTCGACGATTGGAAACGGAAGAACGGTTCTCTTTGCAGATGATACGAACACCTTTGCAATAAAGAAACCGTAAATAGTACAATATCAGATGTTTCAAATTGGTTCCGAAATAACAAATTAATAGTAAACGAAAAGAAAACGGTTTTAATGCAGTTTTCCATTTCAAATAAACAATTCTGTACTCCATTGACAAATGAACGGTGTACCATTGACTGATCTTAAGGCAACCAAATTTTTAGGTCTCTCAATTCAGTCAAACCTTAAATGGAACGTCCATTATGCTACGCATTCAGAATTCTTGCAAATTCAGTCAGCCTTCATACTGTTCGTTGTGTATATTTCGCGAATGTTCATTCCCGCCTGAGATATGGCATAATATTCTGGAGAAATACATCTTGTAGCTCCCAGACTTTTAGATTACAAAAACGAATTGTATGAATAATAACCAAATCCCACCCACGTGATTCATGTAAGCCTCTCTTCATTAATCTAGGAATTTTAGCATTACCTTGTCTGTTTATTTACGAATCAGTGGTGTTTGTAAAAAATGACTAGCTTAGAGGTGGGAATATATTTTCAGAAAATGTCGATGTCTATTACTATAACACTCAACGTAGAAATCATATTCATCAGGTGACACTATCAACAGCTCATTACAAAAAATTCACATACAATACATGTACATTATTTTACAACACTTTGCCAGATGACATTAAACGATTAAATTCGATAGAAAAGTTTAAATCCCAAGTGAAATCGTTTCTGCTGCATAACTGTTTCTATACAATTAGAGACTATACTGAGCATCACAAGAAAAGTAACATTAAATTTAACAATGATACATAATGCATTATTTTCCATTTGAATTGTATAAATATGTATAAAAAACCTGTAACAAGTATTGTATTGCTGCCTCCGAGTTAATGACCCCCATCTTGATCAGGTTTTTCGTCCAGTTTCCCTAATCCATTGAGCAAATGCTGAGATGGCCCCTTGTTTTGCTTCTGGACATAAATGGAACTTCATTTTCTATGCACGTCTTCTAGAATTCAATGGGAAATACTATTATTCAAATTATCAAAATAGGACAATATGGATAAGAGCCAAAATTTATTGCCTTTTTTATCCTTGAAAATAGATTTTATTACATGGGAGTTTTTTTTCAAACTTTATGTAGTGTATGACTTAGTATGGGGATCACAGAATTTTGAAAATATGCACAGATTTCACTTCTCCCCATAGCACGTCATACGCAGTTTTAACTATTTTTGACGTAAAATAAAAAATAATAATAAAAAAAGTAGTGCGCCGTAGATACTAACCCGCTGAACATATGTAGTAGCGGGTTGCCGTTTGCAGGCGGATGCAAGAAACACTGGGACAACTTCATAGTGATTTAAGTACTTGATTGATAACAATAGCTATGACAATAGCAGCTGACCTGCTCAGAAACATCTGAGCAGGTCAGCTGCTATTGTCATAAGTGAGGAATGTTTCGTACCTGGAGGTGGCGACGATTCCTTCCCCGCTGGATGATGACATCCGCGGCCGACCAACCCGTTGGGATGCATGGATGTCCTCCAGATATCTTCCCCCAGCAAGGATCAGTGTCATCTGGAACAAGCTCTAAGTTGCCGACGTGTGCGATAGTGTAATGCATTAAGTGTAAGTAAGGGGTTGGGATAGGACAGCCTTCTATAACTATAACTGTATACAATCTATAACCTTCTACAACTATTTTTGTCCCCTAACTTTTTAAGTAATTTAAAACTCCACAAACTCAGCCTGATTTTTGTTCAGAAGGCAAATATATAGAAGAATTGAAAGGTTACTATTTTATGTTCATGTGAAAAAAGTTGAATAAGTTGTAAATCACGTTAAATTGAAAAATTGATCATTGCAATCTGAAGAAATGTATTATCCGGTATTATATGCGGTTCTGGTTTCCTTCATTTGCACTTGATATTCTTCACATTCAATGTTTCAAGGAATTTGAAATTTTTAAAAAGTCCCATTAAACAAAGCGCTGCGTTTTTATTTTGTATTTCTCGTTTGTCAACAATTATCCAAACTCACGGAACAAAATCAGGATTTAAAAAAAACAAGAGTGTACTGGGAATTAATCAATGCCACCTACATACATCAATTTAGATGGTATTGGCTTAATTTTGTGTCTACCAAAGATCGCAGAGCTAAAAATGTCGCAAGCGCACGCACTAGGAAGATCATACAAAGCTCCCATACGTAAGCACGAGTTCCCGAAGCGCACCCTAAAAAGACAACATGAATCATTCGAAGGTGTATAATGGAAGTAAGGATTCCTCAGCGCCCCAAATGCACTACGAGGACACGTGCATGTAAGAAGCACGTACTAACCTCCCAAGGAGTATCTCGAAAGAAGTGCTCCTCGCTGCGCTCCCAGATGCCACACAAGCAGACGCGCGGCCATAAGAAGATAAAATTGTCAAGGCGAAACACGTAAGAACGTATAACCCCAACGAACCCAGATGCGCCGGGAGAAGATGCGCTCACGTAATATCAGGATACCAAGCCGTAAAACGTACAAAGGCGCCCCCAGATGAGCAACCAGCAGTCGCGCGCTCCTTGGAAAGCTAATATGAAGCTAGCAAGTACTAACATATAAGATCGTATTTACGAAGCGCTCCCACACGCGCCTCGAGCAGACGCCTGCACATTAACAAGCTAATTTCAAGCTCCCAAGACGAAAAACGTAATAGAAGATTCTTGTAGCTTCCTTAGCACACCACTAGTATACCAGCGGAGCCTTAAGCTATTATCAAGCTACCGGTGGTAACATGTACCAATTTCCAAAAAACCCGTACGTTTAAGCTAATATCAATCTACTAAGATGGAAAGCGTTAAATATAACATGTAAACACTAATTCTCCAGCGCAATCAAATGCAGGGCAGATCACGTTCTCGACCGAACTAAGAAGCTCATATCAAGTTGCAAAGTTCTAACATGTAAAAACTCATCCTCTCAGCGAACGCAAAGACAGACCACGCTCTCGCCCGCACTAAGAAGCTTATACCAAGTCCGCAAGGTCTAACACGTTGGCACGGATCATCTCTGCAGAACCAAATGCTTCATAGACTACGATCTTCGCCGGCACTAAGAAGCTTATACCAAGTCCGCAAGGCTTGCAAGATCTAACAAGTAAGCACGGCTCCTCTCTGCACAACCAAATGATTGATAGTCTACGCTTTCGGCCGCACTAAGAAATTAAAGATTTTTTTAGCGTTCGCCGAAGATTCGGGCCGCGTCGCCCGGGCAGTCGAGGGCTCCTTCGCCAGCGAACCGCTGAGTCAAGTCCTGGGCTGGCACACTGGGACTATCGCTGCGCGTATCTTACCTTAAAAAAGTTGCAGAAAGCTGTCTACTTCGACTCGAATGCATTCTTTGCACCGATGGAACATATTCTGACTTACCCTATCAACGCTGGGAGGGACAATTCAGTCTTGTGTATCTGTCGTTGTTACGGCGGCCCCTGTAGATGTTAAGAAGTAGGAATCAACTAAATTCATTGAATTACTGTTGGTTAATAAATATATTGTCTAAATAGGGATTTCTTTTACTGGTCGACGGACCTAATGCACCTAAATGCATGCGTCCTATTTACCCGTTTAGAGTTTCAGTATTAGGCAGCAGCGGCCATCTCTAACGAGCAGCCGGAGAGCTGAAAATCGGAGGTGTTCGCCTTAAAAAAAGAGTAAAAGGCGATAGTCTCCGACGAGACGTGATATAAGCGAATTCATGCAATGTAAATTTTAATTTCTATTATCTATAGAACACTAATTCACTATTTACTGAGTGAAAGTCAAGGTATTTGTATTATAAGAAGTGAGTATGCAATTTCTGTGACAAAGTATCTGTATCTTCTATCTGTATATATCTGTATCTTTTATTGTGTTTGCGTTGATGGGAAGTTTTATTTGTGGACGTTTTTTAAGGATAGATGACGGTGTAATTGATGATAGTTGAGGTATATTTTTTATGTTGTGGATATCTTAGAATACGACGAGAACAATCCCTGTTGCTCCTGTGGAATATGCATTGATACAATCTACCTACGGATGATGAGGGAACAGTTGCATTCGTTACTGATGACGGAGAACCGCCGGAAAAAATATATGTTGTTATTCTTGTTAGGAGTAGAGAACTTCGTTACTATGTCGTCCTTAAATCCTCTTTGTGATCCAACGTGTTATCCTCTTTGTAATGTTGAGTAAACTTTACAACATTTTATACTTCAAAGGGAATGCAACACATGCCCTCTGAGCCAAGACGCTCGGCTTGGGCCGCCTACTGTGGCGCCTCTCTCGGCGCCTCCCAGCACCTCTCCGAGCGCTCCGGTAGCTCAGTGCATCAATTGATGGCACTGCAGCGCCTCTGACCTGGACGTCCTTGGTAGGACGTCCTTGGTCGGCGGCAGGATTTTCGACACTAGCTTTTCAGCTAGGTCGAATTCAGTCGCTCTCTGGAGGAGAATTCTAGCGGCGGGCTGCTTTGATCGGTAGTTTTTCGTGGTTTCTCCGATCAACACCAGGCGAATGCCAGAGCAGTACCCTACCAAACGGCCCACGGACCGCGCGCGATCTGTCCTTCCTCTCCCTTGTCCTATCTCCTCTTACACACACACTTACACTAACATGCAGTACACTACCACATATGCCGGGAGACCGGCCGGGAGCTTAGAGCTTGTCCCGCTGGTGGGAGAGTCGTGGTTAGGGGAAACCCCACAATCCGACGGTAGGTCGGTACCGGATCTCGCCATCTAGCGGGGGCAGATCACCGCCTTCTCCCGAGAAAAAGCATACATTACACTAACGGGACTAATGACCAAAGCAGTTGACGCGCCCGGAAACACGAAAAAATCAATCAATCAATCCGAGCACTCCGTGTCTGGCCCTCCGGTGCCGTCCCTGACTCCGCCAGCCCTTGCCGCCTTCATTGGTGGCGGTGGGGCGCCGGGGAATCGCTTCTCGCCTTAGGTCCACACACCAACGATTTGGAATATACTACATAAAGTGGCTGAAGCGCCTCCATCTTTGCAACAAATAGAAGCCATGTTTTTTGCAGTCAAAGCAGCGCCCTCTGGAGAAACAGTATTCTAGTATTCCGCACAGGGTCGGATTTAATGGTGGGTTTTTACATTACAAAATAATAAATATTGTGTACTTACATTTAATATTTATATAATGTCAAATAGAAGTTCAAATAATTTATTTCGGATGTCAGTGCTTTAAAATTCAACGTAACATCAACTTTCTTAACTTATTAATAGTGCAGGCTTCCCTCTCTTCTTTAGGGCGAGGTAATACAAAAGACATAGAACATAGGTTAAAAAGAGAAAACACAATGACATTTCTGGGCCGTATGAAGTAGTTTCAGGATAACATCGAACAACATAATATATTTCACATATAAATAATAAATCATAATAGTAAATTATGTAATTATAATTTCAATTCAATTTAACGAGAAAGTAATATATTATTAAATTAACTTTTTTAAATTACTTGAAGCTGTTATCATTAACAAATATGGTTCCAGAATATTTAGATAATATATAGACTATACATTTATTTAATACTTCATTAAAAATAAAAAATACTTTAAATTAAAAAAAAGTTAAATAAAAAAATTTTGAGATTAATAGCAACATTCCAAAATTCGAGTCTAATGTGAAGGTTTTCATAATCAAATGTGCAAATTAGAAATTGGCATCTGCGGTGTATTTTATAACGACATATTGAACAGAGTAAACGCAACAAACTGCTTAAAAATTCCAAGCTCTATTTGAATACCGCAGTTGCAACTCTTAAATAGCTCAGAGTTTCAATTAATAAAAACGTGAAAATTTTTCACTATGAGGAATCAGGAAGGGACTTCAGATCACGAGATCCCCAGGATACGTCACCGAAACGTTTGCTTAATCCCATTCGACTACGGACACACACCAGAAGTGGAACTTTCACCGTCTTAAAACTTTAACCTTCCCGTGCCTGACCTGTTGAAAATTACCTTCTCGTCATTTACCTCTTTTAGCGTCGTTAGATCACCGTCTTTCTGCGTATGAATTGGTTTCTACACGTTTTGATTTTCTGGCTCGACTCGAGCAAATAGTCAAATCAACTGATAGAACAAGCAAGACTATTAAATCATATTTTCAAAGTCGATGTCGCCGAAAATCTTGAGGTCAAGCTTGTTCAATTCGCAGAATTTTACAAAGAATTTGCAGAAGAAAAAGGCAAATATTTAAGCCGTGAACATTTAATGAACATTTACACATTGATAATTGAAAAACAAGTACAGGACGCTTTTCCTAATGTTGAGACAATTTTGAAAATGTATCTTGTTCTGATGATCACTAATTGCACAACTGAAAGATCATTTTCCAAATTCAAATTAGTGAAAAACAGATTGCGAACGACAATGACCCAACAACGCGTCAATATGTAGCGCTTTTAGGCGATATTTTAAGAATGTTAAAATTTGACGACGATTGCGCTGCGATGAGGAAAGCGCGGTTTACGTTCCTCTGTAAACGTAATATATATATATATATATATATATATATATATATATATATATATATATATATATATTGTAACGGTACGTCCTCCGAGAAAATAGAAAAATTAAAAATAAAGAAAATATTGGTCACAATTGGGAGACCCGCGTACCGCGTGCCAGCCCCCATAACGAGGCCAGGCCCCTCTGCCTTCGGGACGACGTCACCACGCGCCACCCCCGCAGCGTAACACGCTTTCTAAAGGGAGTCCCTTGTTTGCTCCGCTCGAGTACTCGATAGCCTCTTCACGCTGCGCGGCAATTATTGACGCCAGTTATGACACTGGCTACCTCCAAACTTCGGCTCCCTCCCCCGGCAAACTCGCGGACACATTTACGACCGCCAGGGCGCTTTGTGTTATTGAGACGTCCCGGAGCGTGCCACGCCCGCGACTGCCGGAGACCCCGTAAATTTCAATCCGCGTACATGGTGCTAAATAGGCTACAAAATTATTTACGCACAAGTGTGCATCCGTGAAAAGGACGGACCGGGCCCGGCACCCGTGAAGAAAAGAAGGTAAAACGATGTGACCGGGACGCGGAGGCAGGGAAATCCAAATGTAACTGACAGGTCGTGCCGCGAGGAAAGGACCACCCGTTAGTCACGCACAAGTGTTCATCCGCGGAGGGCGCGGCTTACCTTCGAACAACTTACTTATTGTAATATCAGACTTGCGGGCAATTGGCTCAAGCGTCGCCACATAAGTAAAGGGCCAGCGAATGAGGAAGAGGCCCACCGATCCGGGAGAGGGAAGGCGTGCCTTCGTCCGTGGGCGCGTGTGGCCCAACAGGGGACTTGATTTTTGACACTGGAGCAACTCACTTGGCATTTGGCAGCCGACTAATTCACTTAGCATTTGGCACTCGTGCAAGTCACCTGGCAGTTGGCACTCGACCACTCCAACTTGATTTTTGGCACTCAATCAACTCACTTGGCATTTGCCAGTCGACTAATTGACTTGACATTTGTTACTCGACTGGTGCACTTGGTTTTTGAGGCCTGACGAGTTCACCATGTCACTTAAGACGTGTTCGGGAACTTGGTGAGTCAGCCTAGAATTCGGCTCCGCATAACATTTCATGTTACGAGAACTACTAAGGTTCGATGCTGGAAGGAGTTCCCTGTGTAATTGATCACGAGCTGTTGTGACCGGGGGGACGCGTGTCGAGGCATGTGTTCGACAACGAGCAGCAGTGGGGCCCAGAGGGAGCGCGCTGTTGCGGGGTTCCCGCCCGTGAAAGCGCCAAGCCGCCTGACGCCAGCTCCGGGGTACCATCCCCGCCACCGCTGACACCACGCCGCAGAAGCATAAGATGAGTAAAATTTGCGCACTAAGCGACGCCCAGCCCGATTTCCGCGTAAGTGCGGACAGACTTTAATTCACGGAGCTGCAGCGGACGTGCCGGTAACTAGACACGAGGGTAGCGGCCAAGTGTTTGCCACTTTTGTGATTGTTAAACAGTTAATATATCAAAGGCCGCAGTAAGCAACGTGTTAACTCCATTGTAAGAACTACTGTTGCATGCTATCACCACCATCATCATCCATCATATTGGTCTTTTTGTTTTGATTAATTAAAGGTTCATTTGTAAAAAAAATGCATTCCATGAGTAATTGAACATGCGTGAACCCAGAGCGAGACACCTGTTACTTTTGTTGATAAGGTAAGTACATATTACTCACATTATCAGGTCCGGCATATCAAACACAACAGAAGTTGTGGACACAAACAAATCGCAAAGTCTGCGAATACAAATAAATTCACGGTCGCCACCTGATATAATCAGGAACAAACAAATTACTTTACTTTTAAAGCAATTTAACAACAAATATGCCGGCTGACCACGTTTGATTTAGCCTAAGGTTCAGCGGAGTTAACACAGAAAAACTCCTAGGGCGATGACTTCGCAAAATGAAGTGCGTATATTCCAATAGGGAGTACGCTTTACAGATTCGAACTATCGAATAAACATTAAATTGCCAGGGAAAGAAAGGTTAATGATTACATGAGGAGACGATCAAAGTACATTAACCAACACTTTATTACAATAAAAACAAGGTTATACTATTCCTCGAACAGGAAAACACATCTGTAATCGAGGAATGACACAGAAATTACAACAAAAAGTTTCATCAAAAAAGGTAGTGAACGGAGCAAGACCAGTTCACAAGGACCCACTGAAATACAATGATACAGAGTTACAAACAGCGTCGAACAAAATACCCACTTTAGGAATGCCGACGACTTGCGTACATTATCAAAAAATGACAAAGGCCTTCACATAAGAGCCTTTCAATTACAAAAATTTAAACAAATTGAATGATACACTGTAACAGACATGGGAATATACCTTCAGAATACAAATAAGAAGGCATTAAACTGAATTACAAACTTTAAGAGCTCGTTTGAGCTAGAAACAACAATGAAAAGACCTACTGTAATAAATGCCCATTTAAACTGACAAATAATAAACAGGGAACAAAATATACATGGCAACTTTCAGGGTGTCACACTTAACACTTTGATGGAATTGGATTGGATTTTGATGCGCTTACACTCTATACCTCACACATGTGTGTGTTGTGCTGACTTTTACCACACAAAGCTGCTAAACCAACGGCCGGCCTAATGCCGACAGCAGCTTGTTGCCCGAGCTGCGTACAACAAGCAAGCTCACGAGGCCAAGGACGGAGCGTACAAATAAGCCACGGATAAACCGTACGGGCACTGGCTCCGCCGACAACAGGTGCTCCAGAGGTCCCAAGCGTCCAGCGTCTTACTAAGGACGTGAAGCTAGTAGTGATGCTGCAACATATCAACACAAACAATTTAGATAATGTGCACACACTATATAACAAACAAGTGATTGCGCCGCACTGTGCCTAGACACGCAATCATACGCAATACCGCCGCCTGTAACAATAGACTCGACACGGCATGCGTATACAAATTCTGACTGCCGAAATGTGGCAAGTACAGATACACAACTATTAGAATGAACTGAGTCGCCGCCTACAAACAATGGCTCGACGCGAAACAGTCATGACAAATCCAAAGGTAAAAATCAGCACATGCGCAACATCAGACAAGAAACTTACAAAATATGCATAATTCTAAATATTGTACACCAATCCAATTCCATCACAGATACGGCATAAATGCCGCTACAAAAATTCATTACAACAACATAAAGTAGAATTACAACTAATGACACCCGTTACCATGTTACCCTGTCGGCCGAAGCCGATAAAAACCGACGCGCGGTCGGGCGGAGTCTACGCGCCGAAGCAAAATGGACCAAGACCTGTCAAAAGTCATAAAGCCGTAGAGGCAGCGCTCGCAGGCGCTTAAATAGCTTCTCCCTGAGGGGAGAGGGAACAACATGCATCGAGATGTGACGAGTCACAAATCGATCATAGTACAAAGAGCAAATGAGTATAAAAACTCTTTGGGCAAGCAGCTTGTTAGGCACTCATAATAAACATTCTTAGAAATCGATAAGTACTAGCCCTATCTAGCGGGCGGCAGGCGAACTATATACCTGCATACAAATAAATTTTTATTTTGTTAATAACTTTTTAATTCTAAAGCTATGAGGCCAAACAAGGTGTCTAAAATATCACAAATTTTATGTAAATTCCATATTTTATTAGCCTGCATGGCTAAAACCTTTTATAATATGAAATTTTTAATCATAATTTTTCAATTTTCCTTTGGACCCAAATAACTTCTCTGAAATGTAAACAGTATCAAAAAGTACATCACCCTGAGTCTGTCTATGGCCATAGACTATAAAAATGTACACTTTAAGATGGGTTTTTTCCCATTTTATCATAAAAATATGACATGTACCAGTAGAATAGTTAACTTAAATTACAAAACTAACTACAATACAATAAGAGATTCTTCTCGGATGCACAGATGACTTCTCAGATGTCGATGAGAGGATGCATTTTAGAAAAGTTAGTTTTGAAATTTAACACCACCGACGTTACAATATATATATATATATATATATATATATATATATATATATATATATATATATATATATATAATATTAAAATAGCATTATAATTTTGTAATGTACCAATGATATACTCAGTGATTTTTAATATGAATCTCTACCGTAGGGGCCTCCACCAAATATGTGCCCACTGGCCCCCACCTCTCTAAATCCGGCCCTGATTCCGTTTGGCGGGCCGCGCGTAATAAAAATCCTCTTCCTGTGTGTTTCATGACCAAACATCAATCATTTAAAAGCGAAATTACATATGTAAGGAGAACGAATTGTGAAACTTTCCACGTTGCTTCCTGTATCGGTTATAGTCATAAAAGCAGTTGAAATTTTATTTTTGTTATAACGCCTGAAAGTGAATTATATTACAATAAGAAGCAAACAAACAGATCACAAATGAGGCGGCAAACGTGAAAATGTACATCGTACAAAAAATTAGTATCTCGAAGGGAGAACCCTTAGAGATGTTTTGACATGGTGCGACACTAACGCCTGCAAGCGGTCAGTGAGCTGGTATATGTCTGTTTATGTTCCTGGTAGCATAAGATTGTGTGCAGAACATTTCGTGAGAAGTCAGTTAATGCCCAATTTGCTCATGTTCAGAAGAGAAATATTTAAATATAATCCGAAGAAAAAATTAAAAATATTCCGTAGGAAATATTTAATTGTGAGTACTTTAGGGTGCTAACTGTCAAGATCAGTGTCTCATTAAAATACATATGTTGCTAAGGAAAACGTTAGAAATTTGGAATGTATGAAAATAATTGTGTACACATAGTTATTATTTCCTTTGTTTATTTCTTGGGTGATCTGTAAATACGAATATGAAGGTTAAATAGAGCTTTTATATTTACTGATGTGTATATGGGTACATGGAAGGAACTTCCTCGTCGTATTCCTGGCAACAATAAATAAACTGGCAAATCCCTCCACCAATGTGTGCTTCTTCTGCAGATAAGATAATTGCTGTAACAGTGTTATGACACTTACCTAATATCTACAAAAGAATAATTCATAATAAATTTGTGTAAATGAAATCTATTAAATATATTTATTTCTGTATGTATGTGTGTGTGTTTCATATGATTGTTTTGTGTATAAATATTCGCTTCTTGTTTATTTGTACAACTTCGCCAGAATAAAACCCAAATTTCATTTAATTTTCACATTCTGGAGTATATAAAACTAGAAAATATGAAGAAATTCCTTCTGAAACGTCAAGGGTCAGATTTCGCTCTACCGACCTTGGAAGAAATTTTACAGGATATTAGATGTTGTTCTTAGGTTTTTATACTTTTAAGCTTTCGTTAATAACAACAAATGATGAAATTGGACTAGAATGTGAATTAGGTTTTTTAAATAATATAATTACGACCTCAAATTCTTGATCTAGCATACATAAGCTATGGTACGAGGGCGCGACCAGCTTCCTGACCACTTGGAGCGTTAGTGATGCTACATCTGTCAGTGAGGCCCATTTTCAGCTTAGGGAAGAGCAGCGGGACTGTGTTATCAGACTGCGCCTCACTCTTCTATTCCCGTCAGGAAATAGAGGATCAAAACCTGGAATTTATAATGGTCAGTTATCCACAGTGCAAATCAATTACAATATTTTTGTTATCGATTGGCTGTCAGGGAAGGATTCAATATGTTGCATACCTCTGGTGAGATATTCGACCAGTATATTGTTGATGGTACCTCAAACTAGAAGGATGATGTATTACATACATTAAAGGGCATTAAAAGAATTAAGAGCAGACTATTTCAAAGGATTAATGAACCGATCTTGAATAGGAATGCACAGATTAATGAAATGAATGTGAAGATACCAGTAATTTTTCCAACGTCATTTATTCATTGTTCACAGAATATGTTACAGATACAGAGTTCAGAGAATATGTTACAGTGGATAAGCTTGAAGGACCTGGAGACTGGGCAAAGTGGAAGTGGCATATTTCGATTATGTTGCGTGCATATGAACTTGAAGACTTTGTTAATGGTTCGCGAGGACGTTAAGTGGTGAAAATGACGATGCTAAAGCGGCAAGTTTGTTAGTCAGTGCGATAGGACAAACTATTGCCGATCTCGTGTTGACGTGCACCAGAGTTAAAGAGATCTGGGCAAAATTGAATGTCTGGTTTGAACGTAGCAGTACGCAACGACTGAATGTGCTGATCGAGTCATTTTTATAAGTGACGCGTGGTGACAAGACATCAAGACATCAGTACACATGTCGCGAAATTGCAGAAGTTTTTCGTGGATTTGAATGACGAACTTACGAAGAATGAAGAAAATACTTTTTCCGAGAGAATTTTGAATGGTCATATCTTATCTACGTTGGCAAAAGAATAAGACAATTTTAAAGACTTGTGGGACATGATTTCGTCCGAAAAACAAACTGTGAATTTGTTGATTGAAAAATTGTGCGCAATTGAATTGCGTGATCAAGGAAATGTCGAATCGACTGCGTTTGTTGCACGCGGTGGTCCTAACAAGAAGCCTCGACATAAAAGTGACACCGGGGAAAAATCAAAGAAGAATATTCAACGTGCAAAATAGAAGTTGCCACGCCACAAATGTAAGCAGTTGGGTCATTGGGCAGCAGAGTGTCCGAAGAAGAAGACAGATGTCGCTGCTGGAAACAAAAGTCAGTTTGATGCAAATGTGGCGCTTATAACGCAGGCCATGGGTGCCTCAGTCGATAACTTTATTGAAGCCGACAAGTGGTACTGCGACAGTGACGCGACAAATCACATCAGCGCGAATAAACTATTTTACATCGTATGAGAAGTGTGCCGTTCGTGAAAAGATTTCGCTCGGGAAACAAGGTGTAAATATGCTTGCTCATGGAAAAGGAAGAGTGAACATTCAAGTACGTCTCAATTATGCTTGGTCGAATTCCGCACTGAAAAATGTTTTGTATGTTCCTGAAGCAAGTGCATATTTCTTCTCCGTGAAAGCAGCTTCGAGAAACGGTTTTTCTACGAGACTTGATGATTGAAGTGTCAGCATTGAAGATCGTGTCACCGGAAAAATATGATGACAGGATATGTCAGTCATGGTCTGTATGTATTGAACATGCGCGTTGTGAAGCCAGCGTAACAAGTTCAAGTGAATATGGTGACATCATCTCAGGCATTGCAAGGTTATCATGAAAGGTTTGGCCATCAACACAAAAACAACATGTGAAGAGTGTCCTGAAGCAGATGAGCATCAACATGGACAAGAGCGAGGAAGAATTTTGCGATGGATGTGCACTGGGAAAATGTATAGGTTGCCATTCAAGTAACAGACGAATCGACCGATGATAACTGGTGAACAAATTCACGCCGATATGAACGGATTCATGTCGTCTGAATCTCTTGGAAAGACGCGCTACTACGTGTATTTTAAAGATGATTTTAGCAAGTAGCATCGAGTTTTCTTTTTGAAGCAGAAAATAGTGTTTGCACTGTTTTGAAACAGTTTTTGAATCAAACCAAGACGAATGGGCATTTATCAAGCAACTTATAAATGGAGGGAAAGAATTTGACAAGGTCTCTGAACTACTAGCAAGCAGGGATATTGCATAACTGCGCATTATATACCACAGCAAAGTGGTGTTGCAGATCGTGAAAGTCGAACCATTGTCGAGTGCGCGCGTTCCATGTTGAATCCAAGCTAGTTCCCAAAAGAACTGTGGGCAGAAGCATGCAATACTGGCCCATACATCCTCAATCCCACTGGAAAGTATTCCATTAAAAATAAGCCTCCCTATGAATTGTGGCATAGCCGAACAGTAGGAAATTTCAATCATTTGAAGATCTTTGGAACAGAATGCTACGTGCACATTAACAAGAAATTCCGCTAAGTTTGACGATAATGGACATCTGACTGGATACGTGAACGACAGGTCTGGATTCCGACCCAAAGGAAGATGGTCCTGAGCGACGATGCGAGACGACGTCTGCAATGTGCACGTCAATACCGACAAGCTTGAAGTTTTATATGAAAAACTCGCATCATCTGATGTAAAGATGCCAGAAGAAGTCGACCACGATGAAAAGGAAGAAGAATGGAATGAAGCTGAAGAATTTGCATCAGTGTCCAGCTCTAGGGGAAGTGATGTTCTAGCTAAAGAAGATTCCAAACAAGAGACAAGAAAAAGCAAACGTGAATCGAAGAAACCATCGTGGATGAGCAGTGGAGATTTTGTCTACATGGCCGGATCGTCGAATATTGAAAACAAGAATCCAAACTGCTACAATGAAGTCTTGCAGTCTCCTGACAGTGAAAAGTGGTTGAAGTCACTTAAGGAAGAAATGGATTCTTTAAAGGAAAATGGTACCTGGGTGTTGGTGGAAGGTACAAAATATGTACAAATCTTGAAGAATCACTGGTTCTTCTGCCAGAAACCATTGGACAGTGAAAAAAACCGCTTCAATACTCGATTGGTTGCAAAAGGTTTCGTATAAAGACAGGGAATTGATTATGAAGAGACATTCAGCCCTGTTGCTCGATATGAAACCGTTCGGATTTTGTTGGCGATGGTTGCTGCATTTGGAACGAAGTTCGTTCAATTTGATGTCAAAACCGCTTTTTTGAACGGCGTCCTTGAGGAATAGGAGTTTTATAGTTATGGAGAAGGGAATACGTCATGTTTGCCACATGTTGATCTTACCCCCAAGCATGGAAATTTACCTAGGCCCAGCCATAGAGGACCACGTTATCTTGCCGGCGAAATCGGACTATCGACCCAAAAGGCCAAATACATTTTTTAAAGTATTAATCTTTTTAGCATTATTTTGAATTCAAAATGGGCAAGTATAAAAACTATTTTCATAAAAACGGGTCCAATTTTTTTTCTTAACCTTTTGGGACGGACAGAGCACAAACCACTGAAGAACAATACACCCACGCCATTTTCGTGAAGCCTTCTGATTTTTCAAAAATTACGCAATGTATTTTTTAAGTAACTCTCACGTAATCAACATTTACATTACAGGTTTTTTTATAATATGTTGCATTTGTGAGAGTAAAAAAGTATATGAAGGTATGACTGTGGGAGGTTTATGCGATGTTTGAGCACAGCATCTCTTCACTAAGAAGGTCCCCGGATGAGTAAGTACAACGAGATGCCCTGGTAAACATTTTAGGCGCCAATACAGTGGGAGAGAGAGTAGGGTGAAAAAAACTAGCTCCGTCTCAAGAGAATAGGAAACTGACAATTATGAGAATATCTGTGCTATTCTCTAGAACCACCAGTTACTCAAAATGTACTTACGTAATGTAAGTACGTATACGAGAAATACATTTTTTTCTTTCTCTGAATGAAAAACAGAGACTATAAAAAGTTATTAATTAATTTGAAAACAGAGTACATTTCTTCTGTAAAATAAAATAAATATCTAACGAGAAGTATATAATTAAAGAAAATTCAAAACAATATTCATAATCCACATTTAGTAACATGTGTTTACATCGGATCCATTTCTTGCGCTCATGGATATGACTGGTATCTAGGTTACGAAATTTGTTAATGCAGCTGGCAAACGTGGCGCTGATGACGCCCGCATTTCATAACCCAGAATATTGAGACAACTAACACACGCAAGAACCTTATAAGGATTCTTACAATGGAAGATGAAAATAAATATAAAAAGCTACCCCAAATCGTTGCTGCTCTTGGAGGTAAGTTATTCTCATGTATTTAATGTCATTTTTATCACCTGTTTGATCGAAAACATAGAAGTTGATGTCCCAAGATTAGAGACTTTAATGAATCGTTCGCTCTATTTCCATCTTTTTGTCATTAGGCATATTCGAGATTTTTTACAACGAAACGTATTTAGTGGATCAGGGTACTCTCAGCTTGTCGCAGCTTTCCAGATATCCGACACTTGTCGGAAATTGTCCATGAGATCATAGGTGAGGCCCTAGAGAGGATGGGCGCCTATTATTCATCTCTAAAGCGTGTGTGCGGTCCGTGGTCCGTATTCCAGGGTGCTACCCCGACATTCTTCATAATATGAATGAGTCACGTAACTTTAGTCCCTCAAGTAATTTTTGAACGGTTGAAGTTATGCAGTTTTCATGAAAGTGCATGAAGGAATGAAATGTCAGTGTGCAGTATTCATGAAAGTCCTTTCAAAGAGTTTCATGCGGAAAATTAATTCTCTTTCTTTCTGGACATCAGCTCGCGGTTTTTAGGGAAAAATCTAGAAGGCGCAACGATTGAAGTGTGTGTTCTTCCCTGTTAATTAGCGGCAAAGAATTGTTATAAAAGATGAAATTCCAAGTACAGCGCCAAATTTGAATTAATTTCGCCGCCTGTCTTCTAACAATAAGTGTATTACGTGAGGGGTGAGGATAGGACAACGAAGTGGAAGAAAAGATGCGGTCCCGTTCGTTGATGTACAGCTCTGACAGTCGCCTGACGTTCATGAAAAAACACATAATACTGCCGATAAAAGAAGTTAGCCGCTAGAAAGCTCCTCTAGATAGCGGCTGAACGAAACTTTGCTAACTAGGGTAAAAAATGTTCCTCCGTCGGGATTCGAACCCCAGGTTCCTCGGTTCGAGTCACTAGAAAGACACCAGTTGATGTTCTGAGTCGGTGTTGTTGTTGTTGTTGTTGTTGTTGTTATTGTTATTGTTATTGTTATTATTATTATTATTCTTTTAATTGGAGACGTTATTTTAAATAGTGGTACAACTCAACTTTTTTGACAATTTGAGTTATCCCCATTTTCAGGTCCACGCAAGTGCTATACATTTATTTTGAATATGATAGAACTTCAAGTTCTTTCTAAAGGGCATCACAATAAAAGTGAATCACAGGGAATTGCAATCCATTTATTTTGACAGTAGTATAATTCTAGTGGCTACGTGGTCTTCTACAAGTCTCGTGATAAGTGATTTTCGAGATATTTTTAGCGTCTGCAATGATATGATGCACTGTTAGAAATTACATTAAATTTAATGTAGATTTAATGTACGTCTGTAAATTAATATTAATGTACCATGCCCATTAAAGGATGATTACTGTACTTGTACATTAAATTTAATGCGTAAATTAAAATCATATTAAAATTGAACTTTTACATTCGTCATTAAATTTAATGACTAAATCCCAATAATCATGAAAACTTTTAAAATTGAATATTTCTTCCACTATTTAAACTAACGTATAATAAATTTAAAATGTACTATTTTTAGCTTCATATTTTACTATGTACAATAATTTATCATTTTTCTGCAATACCATTTACTTCAATATTCCCAGTCGTGCTGCGTTTGCCAGCTGCCGGCTGCTGTCTGGGTTTATTTAATTTATTTGCTGTCTGGGTGGGGATTAGAAAATGCCGAACGCTTCCTGTCCCTTGCAGGCAAGACAAAGGGTGACGGGCTGCCTATTTCAGGCACTCAAAGTGTTTCGCATTCATTCGTATTCTGAAGCGTTGCAGTCGTGTTTTTACGTGGTATAGCAATACTTTTCTAAAACGTGTGTAAAATAAAAAAAAAGTCATAACTTTCTGATATGAAAACGTGTGAAATGTATAAATGTTATTCCTCACTCCCTGTTCTCATCACAGCAGTTTCCTAGAACGGTAAGAGAAGTTGAAGTAATTCAGGAATATTGAATTTGTGACGGTAAAGTCGAATTATTAATTAGTATTATTTATTTAATATTATTTTCATTATTAATATTATATAACATTATTTTCATGAAATGTGAAATTGGTTAATTTCTACCTATTGATGTATATGTGCTGCAGATTGCAAGTGACTGTTTAAATATAACAATGGACCAAACAAATTAAGACAAAAAACTGAAGTTCAGGAAATGAGTGTTACATAATAAGTTCAAAATAAATAACTGATATACTAGAACAAGTTTTAGTATTTTGTAAAGACGTCATTGAAGATGTGATAATATTATTTGCGTTTTTAGATATACATATTCTGCAAAATTACAATCAACCCTCGAATTCATACGAAGGTAAGTTGGAGTTGTATTACCATTGCGCATTAAATTAAAAATAATGTTTCATTAAATAATTGTTGTTGAAATTAAATTGAATTGTTAAATGAAGAATGGTCCTTACAAAGAAAATAGTTTTTTCTGATTTAGTAATTTCTAGAATGACCAAAGAAGATATGTAACATTATATAATGATAATATTACTATCTAGTAATAATATTAATAATAGTTTATTTTACATTAAATCAATTTTCTTTCTTATTTTGTTCTTTTATTGTCTTTCTCCTTTTTGTACTCAGTGCCTGTGTACAAGCAAATCCATTGCCTCTGTCAGTTTTTTTATTGTTATTTGCTTAACTATGTAAAAAGGTAATGCTGAATAAATATTATTTATTAACAATAAAATTATTACTTTCAGGGAAATTATGAAAATAAACCCAACAGAAGGAGACAAAAGGATATAAAAAAGGTGGAAAAAATTTGATTCTGCAGTTTTTAAATTGGCAAAAAATATGGATAAAATACAATGAAGAGTATATTGTAATAAGTTGTGAATTTTTCATTTCTCAAGTGCTGATAGTTTATTAGTTTTGAATAATATAAATTTTTGTTTACTAATATAAATAAAATATTTATTCATTCTTCCATATTCCTTATATAAATTCGTGGTAAAATAAATTCGATAATATTTGGTATACAAGTTAATGGCTATTTATGCGCCAAGTGCATTATAAGGGTTCTAATAATACTAGCAATAAAAAAAATTTCTCACACGATTTTTTCAACAACTTAACGCCCGTGGAACCTATATTTAAGTTTTACCTAATTTTAATGATTCAGGATTACTGCTGTACTAATTAACTACATGTTAACTTGGCTCCATTTGTCCTCTAAATTACAATTCATCATTTCATTCTTCCATAGCAAAGGCATGAAATTTGTAAATATGTAACATCATTCATCTGTACTGGTTGCCATATCGTTTTAGGAGTAGACGAATTTGCACTTGAAGGAGAAGTAGAAAGCACACTGTCAAAAATTGTTTTACTTTTAATGTCAAATTACATGAAAGTAATTATCATGTACGTAAATTTGTAATTAAATTTAATGTGCACTACAGTAAATTTAACGTACATAGGTACTTTAAATTTAGTGTACATGTAAGTAAAAATGTATTTAATGTACAGTAAATTTAATGTACATGCGTACATTAAATTTAATTGTACACGTATATTAAATTTACTGTACGTTTACATGAAATTTAATGTGATAACTTGATATATGATAATAATATGTGATAACATGATAATAACTTTCATGTACTTTTACATTAAAAGTAATGCAGAAATTTCTGACAGTGTGACAAAGAGATTGATCCAGATTTGGTAATAGGAACAACAAAACCAATTATATCGCACATTTTTTATTTAACATGGAAATTAAACTTAATGGGTTGTGTGTTAAAATACAAAAGTATGTAACAAGAAGGAAGAAAAATCAACAAAATGGTCTCTGTAACTGGTTAAAAATTAGATGGTTTAGATTAATCAAACAGGAGTCTTTTATAATTATGCTTGATTTCTTCCGTTCGGCGTTCCGGCACCTCGGGAATAATTATTTTAATTTGGGGCGCGTTTCGGGACCTAAAAATTTGTAAATCAAGCATTGTGTACAAGGAAATCTTAAATTAAGACGTAGGTTTCTACAGATTAAAATTCACTTCACACAAATCACTTGAAGATGAGTAAGAACTAAGGTTTTAAAAACCTTAAATATTCCGCTTCTACAACCTCAGCAAAAGAAGGTTAATGAGAAAAAACAGGATATGTTTGATTTGTTTCCATTCATTTAAAGCGTTAATAACGCTTTTTTCGCTGATCTGCTGGTAGGAACAGGACGATTTCAAGAAGATGAAGAAAACTGAATATGCCTCAACAGTAACATTAAATTAATATTTAATCTGTTTTAATTAATCGATATTGCCTTCATTTCCAACTTTTCTTAGAACGATATCTACCAATTTGGCCCACTAACCTCATTTTTATGGTGGTATAACTCCTTCACACCCCCAACATTCCGCGAATCCTACAGTATGCTTATTAATATCATCTTCAGACGAACAAGTAAATATAAGAGAAAACACGCAATTCGTTTTATCTAGCTCCTCGAATTTTTTATAGTCATTTAACTTTAGAGTTCTATATCTCAAAATGACTGTTAATGAAGTTGTACCACTATTAAAATAACACCTCCAATTCACGTATGTTATGAGTTGGTTGAATAAAAAGTCTACTCCTGGTTGCAACGAGCTTCCTAAGGATCAGATCTAAGGTATGTCGGTGTCTCTACAGTAATATGCGCAAAATGTTTGCTGCTTCCAATTCAGTAATGTCTTGCACTTCGCAATCTTTTCAATGACCAGGGAGTTTAGCCAAATTCTTACACAAATATTGCGGAATATTTTGCGGAACATTTGCGAATCCCAGAGCTCCGATTCGCAAGAGAACACTTGCTTTTACGCCTCACATTCGGCTGATCTCGATTCCCGTACTCTTGTATTCATGACGTTTTTCTGCCTCCTTGCTTAATACGTTTTCATCGCACGGCACAGCAACAGCTACAAGTAGATTTTTCTCTAAATCCTGGAACAATATCCGAATTGTTTGCCGGTATTATTATTATCTGGTACATTTCTCAAGTGACATACTGATATTTCTCTCAAATCATGACAACTTGTCTCGCAATTATCCAAATGTACTATTAAATAACATATCTACATTGAATACATTTACATTTAACATTTTACATTTAATTCATTTTAACATTTAAAAATGTATAAATTAAAATTTCTATAATTTAGAAACCCACACTATCTCCCAGAAATTTTCTGACTAATAAGCATGTGATCAGTATAAATGGCTTCTGAAGGTTGATAATGGTGCAACAACTTGCTCGCGAATTTCTCTTACTTACTCACTATATTTCCCTTATATATTTACTCACGCCCGCACGTTGGGCGCCCAATGCAACTGTTTTCTCTTATTCTCTTAACTACCTTGACTACCCTCGTAAGTGACGCCCTCACACGGCGAGCACAATAACCTAACTATTCATACCTTTCTCTGTTTACCTGTCACGTGAACTATTTTTGCCCCGCCCTAGCTCTAACTTACAATTGGGTGCCACAATGCCTTTGCTTGTCAGTTGCCCGTACCTCTGCTAGCTCGTATCACTATTATATCCTACCTGGTCGTGGTCCGCGCGCTCATTCCATATGGACTTGAGATAGGGTCCGTTTCGTTCGTGCCTGGGTCAAATTTTACACAACTACTAAATAACGACACATGAATCTAAAGCAATTATGAGACATATGGGATGCTCATACATTTAATGTCGGATTTCTTTTTCTCATATACCAAACATAAATACAATATGCCCCTCCGACTTGCGAAACATAACAACAAAATACATAAATAACACAAAAAAATACAAACATGCACTCTGAAAATATAAAACAAAATCTCATACACACACAAGAATGCGCATTCTGTCGTGACCTTTTTGATTATTCTATTCTTAATCTAGTTATCAGGACTTGGTCTTCTACAGAGTCTTTTTCCTCGGACTTGCGCGTGAACAAAAATAAAGGTAATTGCACAAATCGTGCCACTTCCCTTTTCGCAGCGATGTCGCTTCCTGTCAGCGCCCGTCGTTGCTAGTTGTAATGTGCAGTCTCCATGCACGCAGTCCCCGTTCAGCTGCCATCAGATCCCAGATGCACTCCTCCATTTAAAATTACCAAATGTACTAACAATTATTGTTCCTGGCAACTAATCGCGTCTTCCATAAATGTTCTTTCGATATCTCGCGACGTATTTAAATTTTACGACGCTCATGTTCCCCGCGCCTAACTTGCGTGAATAATGTCCATGCTAATTTTCCCGTGAATTTCGAAACAAATTGAATTAAATTTAATTCCACATCGTCTAAACAACTGATTTTACATAACTGAATACGAATTAAAAACTTTCGCACAATAATTTCGCGAAATTTCTCCAAAATCTAGCATAGCATCAAACGCGTGCGTTCACCATCAACGCTCGACCTTATCTGTCTGTAACACATTTTACATTGTTGGTCCACAAAATCCATGTGACTGTCTTCTTTCAAACACATGCCCTTCACTATAAGAAATGTTCGAAAACTTTTACATTTTCACTGTTTTCGGGCATCTTGCGTCTTACTGTTTCATAATTTTACTAACTTTCATTTTGTAATCGCCACATTTCCGAATTCCCTTTTCCTGTTTTCCTTTTTCCAAAAACCTTTATTTTTCGTCTTCTCAACTCGTGATGACGTCACATCTTCGGTCGCTCTTTCAATTCTTTCTTAATCCGCTATGCTATGAAACTGGATAATAATTTATTCCGAGCCTTACATAAATTCCCCCGCGCCGTGACTAATTTTGCCCTGATCTAAAAATTTTTCTCTATAATTTCTGAAAGTTTGGCCAAAATCCACCCAGGCATTCACTGGATATTCAATAAAACTCGTCTTGTTGTATACTTCTAGAAGTACAATAATGGGTGCCATGTCCTCAATCTTCGCCGTGTTATACATGCAATTTACACAATTTATGATATTTACGGAACCCGTGGCTCGAATAATGTGATTCTTGTTTTAAAATGTTCCTAAATTTGGGTTATATTCACTGTTCATAACGCCTATTTCCGCCCTTTATGTTTTCTATTACTTTCCTGATAATTATTATTACACGGCGCTGTTGTCTATTGTTTATTTCATTCTTAGTTCCTCTTTGATTACATAAAAGTTCCGTGTTCCATGCATTCTTGCGGGCTAGTTTCACAAATCATTACAATGGTGACCGCTTCCATGTTTAATTTTTCAAGAGTGCCGCAGTTTCTTCGGGACCAGGCCTGTTGCCGAGAGTACAATTGGTATGGTTTCCACGTCAAGGATTCGCCACTGTTCTTTCACGACGCGCGTTAGATCCCTGTGTTTCTGAATATTGTTTCCGCGAGATTACGAGTATCAACAACTGTAATGTCGATAAACCATGCTTTCTTGTTACTCTTATCCCAGAGCGCCACGTTCGGCCTATCGTAATGAACTGTTCGGTCAGACAATATACTGCGATTCCAATAAAGTTTATATTTACTGTTTTCGAAGACATTATGTGGACAGTATTCATAGTAAGGTGTATGAAATATAATAATGCCACATTGCTTGGCCAATTTGGCATGTATTATTCGCGCTACTATGTCATATCTTTGTTTGCAATCAGTTGGAGCTAGCTTTCTGCATTCTGAGATAATGTGATGGTTTCGTGATCTTGGCCGCTGGCTCGACATGCATCAATAGGCACTGTGGGGTCGTTAATGATGTATGTTAAGTAGTTTCTTGTTGCAATAACTTGATCCTCAGGGTATAAATATCCCACTGGTCGCCACTTGTATGAGATCGACATTTGGTTTGGCCATTTCACTGGGATATCTTTTTTGGAATGTCTTTTGTTTCCAAGTTTCTAACACTCTGACGATAGGTGACTGTTGAGGTATTACTTCCTGTTGCTTGAGGTTGACAGGAGTGTAGTTGTTATATTGTTGTTGTTGTTGTTATTATTATTATTATTATTATTATTATTATTATTATCGTCTCCTATATTATTTCAGTAGTATACATACCGTTTGTGGATCTCACAGGTAACCAATCTGTCTGGATTTGATAAAAATGTTTAAAAAATATTTCGTTAAAAATGTTATGTTTAAAAGCGTTCTAGGGCCTTTAAAACAAAAGTTTTGATACCAAAGACCTCAAAGAAACGTTCATTACAATGGAACATTACAAAGAACGTTCATTACAAACGTTTATATTCTACATGATGAGATCTCCTTAAACATTCTATTTTTGCTGGTTCGACGCTTCTCGATTCTACCCCCACCCCTGTTCAGAGCCTGTGTAATCTGCAACTGTACGTTAAATTAAACTAATTACTTGATATTCTACGCGATTAAATTACACAGGTATACCTCTCTGCTCGGTCATAACATTAAATAAGAATTGTTTGTATTTAGAGGGGTGTATTGTATTGTTATTAATTACAAGGAGACATGTAGAACAAATGACGAAGGGTATCAGGGCCTTGATGATAAATATATTACAGGAAATGAAAAATTAGGGAAGAGGGTGGGGTTTAACATGCGAGGGTCCTCGCAGGGATAGGCTAGTTACTATTATTATTGCTTAATAGTAGGAGTAAGGCCAACATGTGGTGTGTGTTTCAGCGGCCTTGGGCGGTTTCAACACCGGCACCGCCCTGGGCTGGTCCTCAGGGAGTCTGAGCCTCATCCGAATGATCAGGGGCGCGGATGACCCCTGGGTGGACGCGTGGATCGAGTCCGTTCTGTACCTGGGGGCCGCCGCCAGTCTGGTGGCCACGGCCTTCATCATGAGCGTCCTCGGCCGCAAGTGGACTCTGGTGCGTAGCGGCTGAGGTGGATCAGGGCATCAAATGACGTCACTGCGGTGCCCCTGACCGTAGGTCCTCGAACGATCGATTAGCTGCATACCTAGGCCGAATTGATTCACTGTCTGGAGGAGAATTGATGATCGGAGGTTTACCGTAGTTTCTGCTATCACCCCCAGGCGAATGCCGGAGAAGTACCCTAACAAACTGGCCACGGACCGTGCGCGATCTTTCCTTGCCCTTCCTGGTCCTATCCTCCCCGGGGGCTTAGAGCTTGCCCCGGCTTGGGCGGAGCCCCGCTGGAGGGGGATACCTGGTTGGGGAAAACACCGCTAGACGACGGTAGGTCGGCGCCGGATCTCACCATCCAGTGGGGGAAGATCTCTGTCTATTCCCGAAGAAAATACCATGCACTACACTGATGGGATTCATGACTTTAGCTGATGACAAGCCCTCAATCAATCAAAACAATCAATCAACCACCTTATTGACCACAAATCAAAATAATCGCTTGAAAATAAATTATTAATTTAAAATGTCAGTATAGTTACTGTATGGACATACGGTTACAAAGATTTCAATAAAAACTTTTAAGAATAACTTCAACCGCACCCTGGTTCATAACAAATGCTGCACTACACCGATATTTCAATATACCATCAGTTCAAGCAAGGTTTCAAGAAATAAGTTTAAAATATCATCGTCTGTAAATGCTTCCAAACCATCTAGCTCTAAATCTACTTAATTTACATGATAATTACCAAGGCATTTTTCGACTCGATAGAATGTCCACTTTTCTTACCCCCTCCGTTTTAATAATTAACATTTATCTAAACATGTTCTCTTGTTTTGCTCTAACATGTTAATACATTCTTAATCCTCGTAACCCTTAACAACAATGTAATATTCTTTTAATGATCTTTTTACTTTCTCGAATGTACGTATATACCAAGTTGATTGATTTTGTCGTGTTACCGGGCGCGTCCACTGCTTTGGTCATTAGTCCCGTAAGTGTAGTGCATTTTCTCTTGGGAGATGGCGGTGATATTCCTCCGCTGGATGGCGAGATCCGGCGCCGACCTACCGTCGGCTAGTGGGGTTTCCCCCTAACCAGGACTCTCCCACCAGCGGGGTAGCGCCCCAGCCGGGACAAGCTCTAAGCTCCCGACCGGTCACCCGGAATATGTTGGTAGTGTAGTGCATGTTAGTGTAAGTGGGTGTGTAAGAGGAGAGGATAAGACAAGGAAGAGGAAGGAAACATCGCGCGCGGTCCATGGCCCGTTTGATAGGGTACTGCTCTGGCATTCACCTGGTGTTGATCGGAGAAACCACGGAGAGCTACCGATCACAGCAGCCAGCCGCTAGAATTCTCCTCCAGGCTGCGACTAAATTCGACCTAGCTGAAAAGCTAGTGTCGAAAATCCTCCGGTCAGAGGCGCTGCAGTGACATCACTAGATGCACTGAGCTACCGCTACCGGTATATATATATATATATATATATATATATATATATATATATATATATATATATATATATATATATATATACACACACACACACACACACACATTACATTAGTGCCTAAAGAAATAATGAAGAAAACATTCCTTTTTATTCACAATAGTTAGCTTCGGTGAGGTAATTTTGAAGAGCGCTCTTTAGGCGTTATTACGGAGAGAATGCATATCCTTGCATTCCAGAGCTATTTAATACCACTTAAATGCAGCAAACGAAATCTAACGGTGTTTTAGGTAATTTATTAATTAACCATGAATATTCAGCGAACGGAATCATATAAGCAGATTTACAGTAAGAATTTTGCGCCCGTCCAGTCTAAGGCGACTTGGCGCTCATGGATTCTACGGTCAGCGACTTGAATGCGTTGAACGTCCTTCACAATATCCAATAACAAAATTTAATCACAATCAATGGAGCCATTTTTTTGAAAATGAGGGACTTCATGTATAGTACCCTCGAGAATTAAAATATCGGTTTCAAATTCAAGCGGCAGCCACATCAGTCTGATCAATTGGGAAATGTCAATTTTGGAGAAAATCGGCTTGGATGGTTTAGTCGCTAGCGTTGCTCACAGACGGACGGACAAACGGTTTGCCGTCATTCGACTTTTAGGTATCAAGGACGCACAAAACTTGGATTCTGGCTTCACCACGTGTTAGAGGAATTTTTTCTAAATGTAGCAAATAGATTTAGTTACTTTCTCGTTATGCGGGCCTTGTGTTAAAATATTTTTCTGCTGAAACTTCGCCATTTTTTCATACAGCATTACATAACGTACGAAACTTCGCCATTTTTTCGTACAGCAGTACATAACTACTCCGTAAGGAGAGAGTAAAAAGGATCCTACCCCCCCTTCTTACATGCTTTCAAAGTTGGTATGCTGTTTTTGAACCACCTGTATTCTTACAGATCGTATCACTGCCACTCGCCGCGGGTATCTGGGTTGTCACCGCACTGGTGGTGATAGATCCGGTGCAGATCGCCATGCGATTGGGAATTGGCTTCGCCACCGGCATTCACTCCGTGGTATCTCCCATGTACGTTGGGGAGACAGCCGCAAAGGAAATTCGAGGTGCTCTTGGATTCTTTTTTCAGATCATGCTGAATTTGGGAATTCTGTACAGGTATGTCGCGTTGTGTTCATGACAGTGACGTTTTCGCACAGGGAAAAGCTGGCTGAGGTGGCTCAGGGTATCAAGTGATGTCACTGCAGTGGCTCTGACCAGAAAGTACTGCGATTCGAGTCCCGACGGAGGCAGTATTTTCGACACTAGATAGGGAGCTTTATCGAATTCTGGAGGAGAATACTAGCGGCGGCTGCTCTGATAGGAAGTTTTTTGTGATTTCTCCGATCAATACCAGTCAAATTTAGGAGCAGAACCCTAACACATGGGCAATGGACCGCGTATGATCTTTCCTTCTTTTTCCTTCCCAATCTTCACTTCTTACTTACACCCAGTTACATGCACTACACTACCACACATGTCGGGAGCTCAGAGCTTGTCTCGCCTGAGTTGGTGTCCCGCTAGTGGGAATACCCTGATGGTAAAAACTCCGCAAGCTGACGTGAAGTTTGGCGCCGGATCTCACCACCCTTTGTGGGGACACTGCCACCCGTTCTTCATATTTTTGTATGCTGATAACGAAAAAGTGGACCTATTCTTGCCCTTGAATGTACTATATGACCCTCTTTAATACGTAGTGTAGACAGAATCGTGAATTCGTGGATGCTGACAAATTGGTTCCGCACTAACTGCATTCAGACTGTCTGTGTATAAATTCTAGCGCGTTATCATTCATAGAAGTTTTTCCAAAATGAATATTGCCCGACCAATTTGAGTCGACTCGTGACCCTGCGACTTTGAAACGAATTTCTTGAATAGTAGGGGGTCCATCCCATCAAGCCCCTGGGACATTTCGTGCTTTTTCACAGTAATAGCACGTTGTTATTTCTTTAAATTTCTTGGTAGAATGCAGTGAAATACACTTAGATGACATCTTCGATTTCCATTGTTATCACTCAGTTTTTGAAAATCGCAAAATGTTTTTATTTGTACTCTCTCGTACAACTACATTATTAAAGACAGAATTTTAATTTTTTAGTGAACTTTGTTCTTAACAATTAGTTCTTTAGTTAAAATGATGCATTTTTAAAACTTGATTTCCGTAAATTTGAGTGAGAGATAGGCAATTTTGAAATAAAAATTTCTCTAAAACGGCTCCAAATTTCGTCTATCAATTTTGGAACGAACAGAGCTGCATGAACTCAATACCATGACATGGATGTGATTTTGATGTGTTATTTATATTTTTCAAAAAAAAATGTATTTTTAAATATCTCTCACGTCGTTATTATTCACATGAGAAATGTTTTAAAAAAAACTTACTGCAATCAAATTATTTTTAATTCACTTTCTCGAAAACTGAAAAGTTTGCTGTGAAAATGAGTTCAAAATTGCGCATTTTATTAAATGCTCAAATGACATTTTCTCAAAAATTTCCCCAAGTTGTTGAATGAAAATTTGCTTTCAGCCAGAATATCCCCTTCAATGACATTCTAAAACTCGTACTTGAATTTTACTTTTAGTGAACTTCTCATTCTATTTACTAAATCAAAAATCTATCCCAGACTCAAACAATAAGAAACTAATGGTGAAAGTTGTGTCATTTGTAGGACCTCTAGTTGCTTTCTCGTATACGTATGAAGGAATATTCGTAGTACAGAAAAAGTAATGTAATGCTGTACAATTTTCGTGCTGATAGGGCTTACAGAACACGTATAATCCAGACTGCACGTTTTCTGCATGAGTATATTCATAATTTCATGCAGAAAGCCTACCTTGACTCAAGCGCCTGTAACGGCAGAATCGTTCACTAACGGTAATCGGCCATTTCGATTTTGTGATTCGGAGTTTCAAACTTATTGTGTGTTTGTAAAATATTGTGACAAACTTCTTTTTTCTCAACTCCTGCCTTCCTATTTTCATTCTCTATGTACCTCATAGTTAGTTAATACTAAAAGATAACAGCCAGAACGCACAGAGATACCACCACTGAAAGTACTGGAATGACTCAATTCAGTTGTTTCTCGATAGACCCCCTGGTGGCGGCTTGTGACGATTTGTGCAGAAAACGAACAGACCGTGTATGCGCCACTTTTGGCTTTTATACTTCTAGTTTGCGATCTTGAAGTTTCTTTACAGAAACTATGAGAATCTGCATGGAAACTGTACCGTGTTCTAGGCTTTAGAGCAGCTGAGCCCCAAACTTGTGCGCTGCACATTTTCTCGAATAATTTGGGACTTTCACAATTTTGGAAACCTCAAGAGCTCCTGGGGCATTTTTATGAATGTTCTTCGCACTATGCGCGGAATAAATTGAAAAAACTTTGGGGCCGTTTTAGAATAAAAATTGTTTTTGAAATTGTCTAATTTCACGCAAAATTACGCAAAAACTATTAATATTGTGAAGAAAATCGTACGTGACCTTATTATAAGATTTAATTTTGAACAACAGATTTCATGAAGAAAAATCCTTTAAGTTGTTTAGAAAGATGTCAAAAAAATTTAACGGTTGCAATTTTAGAAAATTCAGACAGTTCAATGAAAGTCTGACCTCCGTCAGTTTTATAAGTGTACTATACTCTATCTGAAAAAACAGAAAGAAAATATTGAGACTTTTTAAGAAAATGTATAACGTCGTTTAGGTATCGTGTAAAATACCTACAAAAATCACAATATCGTTTCAAATTCAAGGGTTCATCGACATCAGGCGGGTCGATAGAAATATACCACTTTTTATAAAAATTCTGCCAACGATTTAGCCGCCAGCATTGTTTGCAGATAGACGAACGAAGTAACAGGGCTTTTGAAACAATCCGATTTTTAGGAATCAACGACACTCGAAAAGTGGACTACAGTACAGCGAATGAGCGATTCTGGCGTTCAGTGCCCTGTTGCCACACATTACTACCCACATGCCACCACCTATCAGAGGTAAATTAAATCTCAAAACATTAACACTTACTGATAGGCTATGACACGTCTTTATATCATTTTTTTTAAATTTATTTATTGTTTAGTTGAAATTATAATGTTCAGTTTTCAAGTGAAACTTTGCAATTGTATGGTGACTAAATCTAATCAACTTAATCTAGTTTAAAATTGTACTTAACAAACTTTAATAGGGAGAGGAAACAAATAGCACCTAAACAGAATTAGTCAATATTTGCAAATATCTGGAGGAAAGAATGGAGCAGGAATCTGTTCTTTATTCTGGTTTTATATCTGGGATCTTTTCCGAGTCTGTAGTGAGTTGATGCCATTATGAAGGGTAAATTTTTAGATAGCTATTTGGTGAGCTTTTCATTTACGTTTAGATCGTGATGTAGTTGTTTATTGCTAAAAAACCATGGAGCTCTTGTTATTAATCTTAACCCTTTTAGACCCACATTTCTATTTGTGAAAAAAAATGTATAAATCACATTTTAATTGCTTATTTACAGTTAAATTAAGACATTTTGATTGAAACTTCAATAAATTTTTTCTTAGAATTTGTGTTTTTTTTTTGAAAGTCCACATAAATTTAATGATTTAACTTAGTTTTGAAGATAGATAATTTTATTTTTGATGAAATAATACAAAACAGTCAGCATGCAGAGATATATTACATTTGATACACTTCATTCGAGAATTTTTCTTGCATTGTCCACAACGAGACTGTCTCTCTCCTTTGGAAATGAAATGACCTTCGTTGTCATATCGTGTTTGGTTTGTTACTCTCTTTCGTACCAAACGGGTGATTTTCCTGGAGTCAGACGCTGTGAGTATTTTTGAAGGTAGGTGAGAGCAATTGTTCGTGTGAACTCAAGCTGATCCATTTGTACTTTCGAGCCCTTCGTGCACAATCTATAAAGATGCCATGCATTTTGTACAGACGCATTCAATGGAAAAGCGAACAACTGCCAGTACCATTTTTTGCCTCTTATATTTACTCTCATTTTTGAGACATTTTGATCTAAACGATCAACACCTCCCATGTTTATATTATAATAAATTACCCCAGCGGGCTGGTCAATCATTATATGCCTTTGTGCTTAGCACTGTATCTTCTAGCTTTCCCAACAGGTGCAGCACTCACTGTGTTGAAGCAACAGTTACAACATTGTTATCATTGTACCTTACAAGAGTTGCTTTTGATGATGTATCTGTGACAAGGCAGTAAAATCCTCTTTCTTTTAGGACGTCTTTTGGATCCATTAGTGGCGCATTTTCAGTTCTGTTTGCGCGTATTGTACCTGTACCGTTCCATCCTCGCTCTTTCAGTTTCTCCAACAAATTTATGGAGGTAAAAAAGTTATCAAAGTACAAGTTATACTTATTTTCTGGAAGATTTTCTGTGAGTGATAAACCACAGATCCTCCTACTCCAACGTCGGGGTATGTGTTACCAGTAGCTGCTCCCTGATACAAATTTGCCTGGATAAGGTAACCTAATCGGGTACACAAACACCATGCTTTATAACCGAAACGGATCGGCTTCCCGTGGATGTGCTGTTTTGCCCCATGACGACCGAAGTACGGAATCATTGACTCGTCTACACACAAATTTATGTCACCTGGAAAGTACTGCAACCATTTCTTGTTCAACATCTCCCAAAGAGGCGTTATCTTTGCAAAGCGATTCGATCTATCTAAATTTTGATTATCACACACATGTAGATATTTCATAATTTTCATGAATCTATTTCTAGAAATTGCATCAGATATAGCTTTGTTATAACTGTCTGGCCTCTGTTCCCAGTACATTCTCATTCTGTGTACTTGAGAATAACCACTAACAAGTAAAACTCCCAAAAATACCTTGATTTCATCTTGTTGAAGATTGAGATTGTTTTCACCTTTCTGACGGGCATACAAGTTGGAATAATCACAAATCATTTGAATTATATCATTACTGTAAAATAACTCAAAAAGCTTTACAGGATCCTCGTCAAAATTCAAAATCCAATCAGGAATTTCCATTCTGTGAGAGTAGTTTCTCTTTATCTTCATTTATCCAATTTCTTAATTTTCTTTTCTTTTCTCTTTCTTTCAGATTTTCTGAGTCACTTACTTTCAAATTTGAAACTGTGTTTGAAACACCTTCTTCCCCACCTCACCTGATATAATTTTCTTTACATTTCCTTCCGCATGAGATAAAAGTTGTTTTCCGGACAAACGATCCAGTTCAGTTTCATCTTCTTCTCCACTATCTTCTTCAGAAATATCGCCTTCGGGTGGTACAATTACTATATCACCTTCCAGAACATGGTTTTCATCCGCCAGAAGATCTGCAATCTCGTTTACAGTCAACCTAAGAAAGAAAGTTTATACCCTGTCATTCAGTCCCGCTGTTCCCATACGGGAACATTATAATTTGCATGTTTATAATTCTGCAATGTGAACACTTACAACAATCATAATTTAAAGGATTGTAAAATGATCTCTCGAGATACTAATAGCTACAGAATAATTTATACACACGATGAAATACGTACATAAAATACATACCTTTTCGTTGAAGCCATTGCAACGTGCATACGCTACTGCTTTCTCACAAACAATTGCATCCAGAATGAACGAACCGAGAAATATAATCGCTCGGAGATAAAAACAGATACGATGCTATCGTTCCGCAACGCAACAATAGGAAACTGTTGTTTTTCCTGGTATTTAGAGCATTGAAAACTACTGTTCCCGTATGGGAACAGCGGGTCTAAATGGGTTAAATATTTGTTTTGAAATATTTATATATAAATTTTTAAATATAAATATTTATATATAAATTGCATTTTGTTGAGATTGGTTTTGGCGACATTGGTCCAGATCGGACATGCGTATAATAGTGTTGAGCGAATGAATGATTTGTATAGCGTTAGTGCATTTGACAGTGAGAGATGGTTGTATGAGTTTAGTAAAGGTCTTAATTGGATTCGTTTGGTGTTTGCCTGTTGTGCTTTTATTTCAACGTGTTGTTTCCAATTAGGTTTAGTGTCTAAATTTAATTCAAGATATTTTATTGTTTTCGTGATTGGGGTCCAATTTATAGCGTTATTATTTATGAGTAGCGGGGATGGATATGCAAAGGTTTTCAATGAGAAGATTTTTGCTGCTGATTTTGAGGTATTTAATTTGATTTTCCAGTTATTTGTCCAATTTGTTATTAGATTTAGATACTGTTGGAGCTGGAATTGGTGAGTTTGTAGTGAAGTGCCGGAGATGTATAATGCAGTGTCATCAGCGAATTGGGCGGTATTTATTTGATGGGAAGTAGCAATGTCTGCAGTGTAGCGATTAAACAAGGTTGGGGATAGCGGCGAACCTTGGGGGACCCCAGCGGCAATTTGTCTGGGCTTATAATAGTGACCTTCAACTGTAACTGAGAAAGTTCTGTCAGCTATGAAATATTTGATGAGTTGAATTACATACTTTGGCGTACCAATTTCGACTGTTTGAAGTAAAGGGCTGGGTGCCATATCCTGTCGAATACTTGTGACACATCTAGAAATACAGCGGTTGTGTGATATCCCTTTTGAAAAGCAGAGTGGATGTGTTCAGTTAGTCTCAGTAGCTGGTCGTTGAGTGATAGGATATGAAACCGAACTGATGAGGTGGATTTTTTGTTTTTTTTCTCCCTTTCAAAATTCAAAATTTATTGCTTATTTATCCTTGAAAATAGATTTTATTACATGGTAGTTTTTTTGTTCTTTTTTTCTCCCTTTCAAAATTCAAAATTTATTGCTTATTTATCCTTGAAAATAGATTTTACTACATGGGAGTTTTTGTTTTGTTTTTGTTCTCCCTTTCAAAATTCAAAATTTAAGTAGTATATGACTTAGTGTAGGGATCACAGAATTTTGAAATTGTGCACACAATTCACTTTTCCCCATAGCACGTCATACGCAGTTTTTAACTGTTTTTTTGACGTAAAATAAATAAAAATAAAATAAAATAAAAAATTGCGTTCGTTTTATTTACGTGTTTGTTTAATCTGGCAAGAATAATTTTTTTTCTAAGATATGTGATATTGAGGGTAAGAGGCTGATTGGTCTGCAATTTTCTGCGCGTGATTGATTTTTATTTGGTTTTGCTATTGGGTGCATTATTGAATGTTTCCATGTTTGGGAATAATAACCTGTTCTTAGTATGAAGTTGTATATATTATTTAAAAATGCGATGGCATTGTTCGGTAATCTTTTGAGGATTGCAGTATTAATTTGCTCGGGTCCTGGAGATTTTTTGTTTGGAATTTTTTTTTATTAGTTTAATTTCATTAGGAGAGATGAATTTAATTCTGTGAGGAACGTTGTAAAGAGGAGCGTTTGAAAATTTCATCGTGTTTGGCATTTTTTATGGAATCAATGGGTGTGAATGTGCTGGCAAAATGGGCTGCTAGAATTTCGGCTTTCTCTGTGGGTGAGTATTTTTTCCCATTATTAGTTGACAGTGGGGGAATGCTGTTCTTTTTCCTTAGAATGTTCTTTGTGAATTGCCACAGAGAATTGCTTTTAGTATTTAGTCCTTCAGTATTTATTCAGTATTAGTCCTTTAGTATTTATAAATTGATTGAATATTTCTTGGTTGTGTTTACTTATTGCCTTTTTGCAAATATTAGATGATTTAGTTCTTTTTTTATGGGTTTTTGGTGTTCCAAAGCCTTCTGGTTTTATTTTTAACTTTATTAATTCAGTAATATTAGGAGGTAATGGTTTTCTTAGTTTCTTTCTGATTTCTGGTATTGTTGTATTTTGAGAATCATTCACAGTTTTTATTATTATATTATTTAGCTCACTGATTGCATGATTTATTTCAATAGAAGAATTAAGGATTTGAAATTTTGGTATTGATTTTTCAACAGCGTTTTTAAAGTAATGCCAATTTTCGTATATTGTACGTGTTCAGTGTGGGAGCAGGAGAGGATGGAGGTTTTGTTAGTTTAGATGTTATAACAACTGTGATAGGGTCGGAGTCTAATTCATGGTGAACAATAGAGTAGAATAGGTCTTTCAAATTTGTTACTGCTGTGTGTTGTTTGTTTTTTGTTCTGTTTAGGTATTCGCCGGCCGGATTTGTGGTCCGACATCCCCATGCAGAATGCTTTGAATTCAGATCTCCTGCTATGATAAATGGATTTTGCAATTCAAGTAATTTATTGATAGAAGTGGTATTGATTTTTATGTTGGGTGATTTATACGTAATGACTATAGTTAATGTTTGATTATTGTTATATGGTACATTTATCCCGATTTTTTCTATACCTGGAGGGTGTGGCAAGGTCATTTGGTGGTGTTGAATACTATACTTTATCACAGTTAATACACCACCTCCCGAATTTTCGTTTCTGTCAGCTCTGATGTTTTGAATCCAGGGATGGTGAATATTTTGTTTAGGCTTAAATGTGTCTAGGTTATACAAGCGATATCTATCGTTTTTGCCTGTAGAAACTGTTCTAATTCGTATTTTTTGTTTACGATGCCATTTGCATTCCAATTTAATATGATTAATGCTTTATGGTGTGAATCTTCCATAACTGTTGCTAATTGAGGATGAGATCATATCCATGATGTATTATTGTTGGAATTAGGGAGTTGATGAGGTTGACTACGTGATTGATAATGAATTGTGCGATGTTGGTAATAAAAGTGTTTTTTTTTTTTTTTTTTGTTTATTAAAGTCGCATCAACAACTGAGGTCTAATGACCTCATTTGGCGACTACTTTAAATACAACTTTACAATATTAATACGGCAATTTAACAGTATATTACACTAAATATATACAAATTTGAGGAGACAGACATTATATGTATTTTCAATGTTACAATATTAGTTTCCAGTATCTATGTTAATACACTTGTTACAATTAGATTTCTTTAAGAAAATAGCTGTCTTTACAGAATTGTAATATTTTATTTTGGAATTCGTTGGATGATAGTATCAATTCGGAGTTTTGCGTCTGCTGTGCTGAAACATAGGGCATTGAGTTAAGATATGTTGAAAGTTAAGAAGGGTATCACAGTGCTGGCAGGTGGGTGGGGGATTTCCAGTTAGCAAGTATTGATGACTGAACTTGCAATGACCAGTTCTTATCCTTGTTATTGTTACTTGCTCTTTTCTTGAGAATATTTTAGAAGTTTTCAGGGAGTAAAATTTTTTAACTAGTTTGTGTAGAGGGCTGGATTTCATGGTTTTCCAGAGGTTGCTCCACTTTTCATCCATTACTTTCTTGATATGTGTCCATAAATCCTTGTATGTGTGTGGTATTGTTAAAATACTTCCAGTTTCATGGCTTACATTTTCCTCTTCAAGGCTCATTGTGTTGTGTTCAGGCATTGTTTTGTAATCTGGTATCCAGGCAATTTTGAGAGTCTTCTTAGATTGTATAATGTCTTGATATATTTCGTGAATACTGTTTATCATTGGTATACCTGCGTAGTTATTGTGAATATTATTTATTGCTTCAAGAGAAGCAGAGAAAATGACAAACGTGTTATTTCTGAGTTTTTGTGACATTTTGAAGGCTGTCATTATAGAGCATATTTCATCTGTAGTAGTACCAGCTTAGGAATGCAGTCTGTTTATAATTGTAACATCTTTGGTAAATGTAGTTGCATATTTTCCCCCACTATTATTGATAAGTTTAGTATAGATTTTAAAGGAATCTTTGTATTTATTTTCTATTTCTTGAAATTTTATTTCCTTATCTTTTTTAGCCATTTTGTTTATTTGGAGAGTGTCCAGTGTTATATCTGCTACTATATCATAAATTGTCCACGGCGGTATACTGTTATTTTCTTTTTCCATTAATATCTGTTTCTAAAAGTTTAGCTGTCTTAGTAGGTTTTTTGACTTTGGCATATCCTGGTGAAAAGCATTTTTGTTCTTTGTAGTAATTTTGAAGTTTTGGGTATATATCGTGGTAGATTATAGAATTATTTGACTAAGCTGTTTTGATGACATATTTGAGAGTTAGCATTTGTCTACGATGAGCTAGAGTTGGTTCTTTGGCTTCTATTAGAATGCTGACAATGGCGCTAGTATGAAAGCAGGCAGTGCTCATTTGTAGAACAGCTATATTTTCTTTTCTTAAAGGTGTCGCCTCATCATTGGATCAAAACGAGGCACCTATTGGATTATTTTTAGATCTCTCAAAAGCTTTTGACGTCATTCATGACATTTTACTTTCCAAATTACCTTCATATGGAATTCGTGGTATTGCTCTAGATTGGTTATGTTCGTACCTTAAACAACGATCTCAGAGAGTTGAAATACCTTACTGGAATGATGGAACATTACGTACGCACCTTTCCGACGCATTGCCCGTTGCATGTGGAGTTCCTCAAGGATCGATTTTAGGCCCTATTCTGTTCCTACTTTACGTAAACGATATGCCCTCAACGATTCAAAACGGAAGAACGGTTCTCTTTGCGGATGATACGAACATCCTTTGCAATAAAGAAACAGTAAATAGTACAATATCAGATGTTTCAAATTGGTTCCGAAATAACAAATTAATAGTGAACGAAAAGAAAACGGTTTTAATGCAGTTTTCCATTTCAAATAAACAATTCTGTGCCCCATTGAAAATGAACAGTGTACCATTGACTGATGTTAAGGCAAAAATTTTTAGGTCTCTCAATTCAGTCAAACCTTAAATGGAACGTCCATTTAAATGAATTGAACACAAAATTAAGTTCATTATGCTACGCGTTCAAAATTCTTGCAAATTCAGTCAGCCTTCATACTGCTCGTTGTATATACTTCGCGAATGTTCATTCCCGCCTGAGATATGGCATAATATTCTGGGGAAATACATCTTATAGCTCCCAGACTTTTAGATTACAAAAACGAATTGTACGATTAATAACCAAATCCCACCCACGTGATTCATGTAAGCCTCTCTTCATTAATCTAGGAATTCTACCATTACCGTGTCTTCTTATTTACGAATCAGTGTTTTTTGTAAAAAATGACTTACTCAAGGGCGGGAATATATTTTCAGAAAATGCCGAAGTCTATTACTATAACACTCGACGTAGAAATCATATTCATCAGGTGACAGTATCAACAGCTCATTACAAAAAATTCACATACAATACATGCACATTATTTACAACACTTTGCCAGATGACATTAAACGATTAAATTCAATAGAAAAGTTTAAATCCCAAGTGAAATCGTTTCTGCTGCTTAACTGTTTCTATACAATTAGAGACTATACTGAGCATCACAAGAAAAGTAACATTAAATTTAACAATGATACATAATGCATTATTTACCATTTGAACTGTGTAAATGAGTATAAACAACCCCCAAGTGAAATCGTTTCTGCTGCTTAACTGTTTCTATACAATTAGAGACTATACTGAGCATCACCTGTAACAACTATTGTACTACAGCTTCGGTCAATGACCCCATCTCGATCAGGTTTTTCGTCCAGTTTCCCTGATCCATTGAGCAAATGCTGAGATGGCCCCTTGTTTTGCTTCTGGACATAAATGTAACTTCATTTTCTGTGCACGTCTTCTAGAATTCAGTGGGAAATACAATTATTCAAATTATCGTTTTCATGTTGTCGCGGCAGGAAGTAATAAGAGCCAAAATTTATTGCTTATTTATCCTTGAAAATAGATTGTATTACATGGGAGTTTTTGTTTTTTTTTTCTCCCTTTCAAAATTCAAAATTTATTGCCTCTTTTTTGAAAATAGATTTTACTACATGGGAGTTTTTGTTTTTTTTCTCCCTTTCAAAATTCAAAATTTAAGTAGTATATGGCTTAGTGTAGGCATCACAGAATTTTGAAAATGTGCACACATTTCACTTTTCCCCATAGCACGTCATACGCAGTTTTTTAACTGTTTTTTTGACGTAAAATAAATAAAAAATAAAATAAAATAAATAAACAGAACATTATTATGTATAACATCAAGTTTTTTTAGGTCTTTTTTGCTAGTTGAATCATATAATATGGATCCATAGTCGATCTTGGATCGTACAATTGCTTTGTAGGTCATAGCTGGAGATGTTATCTGCTCCCCAGTTATTATGGGAAATGCACTTGAGTATGTTTAGTCTTTTCTTACATTCCTCAGATAAAATTTGTATGCTTTTCCAGCTCATTTTTATCAAAATGATGCCTAAAATTTTAATTTTTATCAAATTTAGTTTATGTAGGTCCATTTTTAATATGGGCTGATTCACAATATTTTGTCTGGAGAATATATATTGAGTATTGAGCATTGAGTTTTGGAAGCTAAAAATTTAAAACCTGATTTGAGAGACCATCCATGTAGATTGTTTAGAGCAGATTGTATAATCTCTTGACTGGTTGTAATAGATGTTTCTCTGCAAAGAATGGTAATGTCATCTGCATACTTCCTATGATTACCGGATGGTTGATTTCGGAGCCTGCATCATTAATGGCCAATAGGAATAGGGTAACACTAAGTACTGCACCTTGTGGTAGTCCATTCTCCAGGTGTTGTACTGGTGATAAGCTACCATTAACTCTCACATTAAAAGTTCTTTCGTTGGTGAAATTCTTGATGAATTGAAATATGTTGCCTTTAAGTCCATATTCTTGTAATTTTTTCATGATTCTATGGGTCCACTCCATGTCGTAAGCTTTTTCAATGTCTAGACTCACTGCTAAAACATGCTGTTTATTAGCAAGGGCTTCTTGGATGTAAGTATCAATACTTACTAGGTGAGGAGTAGTTGAGTGTCCTGCTCTGAAACCAAATTGATTAAATGAAAACCATTTAGATATGATGTTTTTAAAGTCTAGAAACCATCTGAGTCTTATGTTAATTACTTTTTCCAGAATTTTGCACATATGCATGTTAGAGAAATGAGTCTGCAATTTTCATTTTTTGTTGAGTCCTTTCCAGGCTTTGGTATAGGTATAGAAATAGTTAATTTCCATAGCTCGGGAAATACATTTTTATCCCATATTCTGTTATATATCTTTATTAATGTTTCTTTTCCTTCTATGGGTAGATTTTTCAAAAGAAAGTATGGAATGTTGTCTGATCCAGGTGGGGAGTTTCTAGTCCTGTTGATAGCAGAATTAAGTTCTTTAATTCCAATAGGATCATTAAGATGTTGATAAGTAGCCAAGTCTTCATTATTTGTAAGTTCTGTAAGGTTCTCTTGATCTTTTTTGTGTTGTAAGAAGGCTTCTGTATAGTTTTTTGAGCTTGAATTTTTGGGAAAGCTGCAAGCAATTGAATTTGCTATTTCATTAGGGTCTGTAATGATTTGGTTATTTGACAGTAAAAATGTATTTGTTTACCTTCTTTTGTTCCTTCGATAGCTTTTAGTTTTGCCCATGAGACACTAATATTATTATGTATGATAAACTTGAGACATAATTGTACCAGAAGTTTGCTTTACTTTCTTTTATGGTTCTTCTTGTAACAGCTCTCATCTTTTTGTATTGTATTTTATTTTCTTCAGTATTAAATTTTTTGTATTTATTGAAGGCATGTTTGGAATTTTCGAGTGCCAATTTACATTTGTCATTCCACCAATGGACTAGTTTGGTTCTGTTTGATGATTTCATTATTTCAGTTGATCCATTTGCAGCTTTGGTTATGACATCGATAAATGAATTGATGATAGTGTCGATGTTTTCTGTTTCTAGAAGAACATTAGTATTAGGTAGGTACTTTTTGATCAGATCATTATAGATATTCCATATAGCTTTTTGTAATTCGGTCTTGGAAATGCTTGGTCATGTTTATACATGTTGGGAGTGTTGTTAATCACCAAATTGGATTATGGCTGTTGAAATCCCCCATAATGAGAAATGGTTTTTGCATCTTGTTACTATCAGTTACTTCTTGTTCATCAAACTTGTAGCTATTTGGTAGGTAGATATTACACATATTAGTTTGAACAGGTGACAAGATCCTTATAGCATTGACTTCAATGTTTGATGGAATATTCACTACTTGATATTGAATGTGGTCTTTGATGAATATAGTTACACCACATCTGACATGATTGGAGTTAATTCTATTTTTGAAGGAGCAATTGATATTGATATTGAATATACAATTGATATTGAGCAGCCTTTGATATTGCCATGCTTGGAGTCTTTGAAGTTGGTCTCTTGGATACAGAGGATGTCAAGGTGTGTGAGGTTACATAGGTACTGTCTACTTTCTAGTCTGGGGTAAAAGCCATTTACATTCCACTGAAGAATTTTCATTGACTGGTGTTGATTTCAATACTGGAGTCTGTTTCAGTGCTTGATTCATCTGCAGTATGAAGTACTGAGTTGAATTTCCTGATAATCCTGGTGAATCTGCCTTTTATGGTTTTAGTGGTGAGATGGGGATATAAACTATGCATCATTCTGATGATGGATGATATGTCTTGTGAGTAGTCAGTAGCTATAAGTATAGGATCATTAATACTGAAAGAGTTCTCTAAAAAGGATTTAAATTGCATGTAAGTAAGGGGGTAGTTATTTTGAGAGTCTTCAATGATGTGTTTGATAGGGGTTTTCAACTCTTACATATTTTTCTCTTTCTTCTTTTTTTTTCTTTTTTGGTTGTTTTAAGAGTTTTTCCATATTATTTGTTTCAGTTGTGTTGCTTATAGACTTGCAAGGTGAGGAGGAGTCAGTCTGGAGGCATCTTTTATTGGTATTGAGGAAGACTATGTTGATAGTAGTTGGGATTTCTTCATTGTGTTTGGCTTCATTAGTAGAAAGTACAGATTTAAAAGGTGGTGGAGAATCAGTTGTGGGCATTTTTTTCATGGACTCATGGTGACATTGTATATCTGCTACTTCAGTGTCTTTTTCATTGGTTGCTGGACCTGGCACGTCACAGGGTTTTTCACTACTGTGTTCAGATTCCATGGGAGCATTACTTCAATTGATATGGTCTTATGTTGATTAGAAGTGTTGGATGAGGGGCATTGTCCAGCTACGTGCCCTGTTCGGTGACAATTAAAGCATGCCATTTCATCAGTTGTGAAAAATATCCTATATGTTGAGTCTTCATAATATACAGTAGGTGATTCAGTTAGTAGACCTACATCTTCAGGAGAAACATATACTTGTCTCCGGAAACTCATAATATGGGAGAACCCCTGTCCAGGAATACCAACTTTAACAAATGAAATTTTGGATGCCAATTTGATGTTGTTTGTGGTGAGTACATTCTCTATTACTGAGTGGGGGATGATGGGGCAGACGTTTGAAATAGTTATTCTTTTGGCTTTTGTTAGAAGTGGTCTCAGCTTCAGTTCATGGTTTTTTATTTTAATATCTTTATGGTTATTTGTAAGGGTGTCAGCTATTGTTTGAGAGCTTAGGAAAATACATACTCTGTTGTTTGCAATTTTTGAAATAAATCTTATTTCATTAGGGTCAATAATGTTGGAGAGACTGTTTATTTAATCTTTAATGGTGAGACCTTCTAGTGAATCAATGATTATGGCCTGGTCCTTGGTGGGAAACACTTAAGTTGACATGAAATTTGCGTAGGTTTTCAGCTTTGGTTGCGTAGATACCTGAGGTGGTGGTGTTGAGGTTATGGGAGCCCCAATGCCCGTGGGCTCCATCCTTGAGCAGGGTAGCCGCTGCAACGGCTGACCGTATAGTTGATTTCAGACACTCACAACTCGTGGAACTAGAGTATTACCACTAATTAAATGTCACTAAGTTCACTGTTTGAATGACAGTATGATAACGCTTTCACTGGCCGCGATCGGAGCACGATGTGTCTGGGTCGGCTGCCTCAATGGAACTGATGAAAGTGTTATTGCTGCCGTATTCGTTAAATTGATGCTTGTTGGGTAATTGTTGGGTGTTGATGATTAGCATTATTTTCATTCCTTGGTTGATTATGATAATGTAATCTTTGAGTGAAATTAGGAATATTGTTTGTCGTGGGCAAGAATGGAAAGTTCCTTGAGTCATGATTGGGAGGTGGCGTGCGTGATTGGTGGGATCTGGGATTTGACGATCCAGATTTTACATTATTGCTGTTATTTTCGGTTATTTTCCTATAATATGTGCATTCGTGTGACCTGAGGTCAGCCCTGTGCTTTCCCATGCAATTCTTACACGTAGGAGTTGATTTCTTTGATGGACAGTTTGCTGAAAGGTGATTTTTTGCATATGAAACACACGAAACTTGGTAATTACAATTATTTCTACTGTGTCCAAAGTCAAGGCAACGGTACCACTAAATGGGCCTATAGTTTTCTTTCTTCTTTCCGGTTTAACTACGGAGTTACAAACGTATTTTAATTCCAAAACACTTTCTATTTTTTCGGTGCCGTTGAATTCTACGGCTACTACTGGGATGGGGACATTGTTCTTGTTTAGTCTCGTGAAGAATGTAACTGATGGAAATTTAGATGCGATGTCTTCGAGAATTTCGTTTTCCGGGATAGTGGGATGAATATTTTTTATCACTATTGAACATTTCTTTACACTGGGGTCTGAGTACGTATGGAATTGTTTGTTGGAATTTATAAAGTATTTAACTGCGGCTCTGATGTCTGTTATTGTCGTGAATTGTATTTTAATTTTATTGTTCTTGAGCGGGGTTAAAGTTTTCTTTTAACTTAGAATTGATTTCATTTAAAATTCTGTTTTATGCTAATTCCCGTTAAATAGATTGGGGGGATTTTTTTACTTCTACTGGCATTTCAGGTAACTCTTCATTAAAAAAACTGAAATCTATTTGACACTTCTACATTATAGTTTTTTTGCAAGTTGTTGTCGGTGTTCAGTTCTGAAGAAGGGTCTGTCAAGGCCATGCGTTTGGCGTCTCTGTCACTGGCGTCACCTCTGTCCACGCGGTTTCGCTTCCCTTGCATTACCTTGCTTTGTTGCGTATCTGAATGAGTTGATCTAGTTGTTGTTGTTGTGATGGCACTTACCCAGATTCGACAGGTGCTGGTGATGATTCGGTCATATAAGATTGATTGCGTTTTGATGAGACCGGTGTATTGCTTTCTATGTAATCCATACTGCTGCCCGTGAAGTCCAGGCAATCTTCCGCGGCCGCCATGATGGTTGAATATTCTGGATTATAAATTGATTCTAGGGCTTGAGTAAATAACTGCCCTGTGCTGAGAAGATCATTGTTAGACATACAAATATAGATGCACAAACACTAAACACGCACTTCCGTCCACTTAACACTGTTCAGTACTAACACAGAAAATTTATCGCCACTGTTCTGCGTAACGTTCGGAGCGATGTTGCTCGTTCGAAGGCGCAGAGCGAAATGTCTTTTTATCCTGTTCATAACTTTCTTCAAAGCCAAATCTTATCACCTCCACGACTTCGTGAGTGTCAGATGAGCTGCAACGCTGATCCCTGGCTGTGAGAAAGTAACTAAATACTCGCAAGCTGATTACTTCAGAGCAGGCCTAATGACGTACCGCAGTACGTGGTGTTGGAGTCGCTTATACGCTGCCGCTACAGTAGAAGTACACAGCGTGTAAGAAAAAGTCATTTTCTAGATATGTGGGAATAAGAATTAACCACATTTACTGTATCGGGAAATCACAAAATTATTTTTCTCTCTAAAAATCGCCATTTTGCTGCAACAATACAATTATTTCTATATACGTAAGTAGTATATAATAGTTTATACCAAATGTGTTTCCCACAAAATCCTCACTTATCATTCCCCTACCGATGCCCTTATCTTTTGCTTCTTTTTGCAGTTATATCGTCGCTCTGAGTGAGGATATCATAATATTGAACATGTTGATGATAGCCCCCATTTTAATCATGGCGTTTTGGGTAATATTTCTGCCAGAGTCACCATATTATTTGATGAGCAAAGGAAAAGAAAATGCTGCCAAGGATGCTTTACAAAGGCTGAGAGGTCGCACATACAATGTCGACAAAGAATTTCAGGAAATACAGAACATCGTAAGCATCATTTTTCGTTATTACCCTTCTTGTTAAAATTGGCAAATGTGCGACGCAGTTCATTGTTTATTTCGTGTTTCTCGTCGCGGCAACTGCTATAGTCTTTAGTTCCTTAAGTGTAGTGAATGTTTTATCACGGGAACTGGCCATGTTCTTCCCCCGCTGGATGGCGAGATATGGGGCCAACCTACACATCGTCTTCCGGGGTTCCCCAACCAGGTATCTCCCACCAGCGAGGCACCGCCTCAGCCGGAACAAGCCCTACGCTCTCGACTGGCCGCCCGACAGGCGTAGTAGCATCGTACTATTTCTTTATTGTACTAACTGAAGCGCAGTTAAGTGCCCGGTCACCAACGTTTTACATTAGGTAGCTCAATTTACTCTTGCAAATTCTACATCAAGTTTTTTCCGTTCATGTGGGCTAGAATATAACAGCTAAAACGATATTTAGGCCAGTAAGTTTTTATTTTGGTAAATGATTTGAAAATTATTGTTATCAATGAAAACACCGATCAAAATTTCAGAGATAAAAAATCAGAGATTTTAAGGAACGTGAGACTGGCGCTCTTATGCTATCCGAGGACAGAGTTTAATTAAAACATGTGGAGCTACTTTTGAGAAAAGTTTTAAAAAGGGTTTTTGAGGCTTGATGTAAAGTATAAAAAAAAAACCTTTGGAACTCCCAAATCCGTGAGTTCGTGAAGGTCGATCGGGGAATATTAATTTTGGGGAAAATCGGCTGAACATCCGTTAGTCGTTAGCGTTGACCACAAACGGACAGACGTTTTGCCGTCAATCGATTTTTCCTTACCAAGGATCCCAAAAACGGATTCTAGCTACGCAACATGTTAGAGAAATTAATTTACTACATTTAGGAACAGGATGTATCCTCTTTTTCTTTACTTCTAAATTCGCCGTTTTCCGGCGCACGATTACAATACTTGCTCTTCTTGCATTCGTAAGGGCTAGAAAGTAAAAATGAAGATTCCCTATTCTATCATAAAATACTAACTTTACAAACAACCTCTTCGATTTTAACATTAAGTTAAACAATAAGCATCAAAACCTGAACCCCTTTTCAATACGTCTGCCTCACCCTCCTCTTCTCTGGGTCTTGCAACAATACCTCTCGTGTATCTGATCTCTTATTTGCTGAAGAGAAGCAGATCTATTTAAATACGTTTCTTTTTTGTCACTTTCATGCCACTTATTTCTTGTTTAACTGAACTATGCGCTAGTCTGTTAGCTATTCTGATCTTGCATTGTTAACTTAAAATAAATTAAATTAATGTTTTAATATCGTTCAAATATTTTGCGAAGATACATATATCTTTTTCTTGTTTATTATCTTATTTATTACTATATTCTTTTTCTATTATTTTCCTGTTTTGTCTTTTACGAGTTTTTTGTGGTATATTTTCATTTTACACGATACATCATGGTTCCCTTGTTTTGTTTCCGGAATTTAGAATATTTATTATATTCAACGATGAGCTGAATGTATCTCATCTCAACGACAACAACCGACATCGGCCAGGCAAGAATGAGAGATTAGATTGACGTCTCCTTCAACCGCAACATCTGTCCGGCGTAAGGTAGAAGAGATAATATCTGAGCTGCACGTAGAGACCTGTACAGGCGATTACTATTCAGACGTTGGGAACCATTATGAGAGGACATAGTGAGAAACGTACTTGATCTGAGAACTGCTCAATTTTACTATTTGTGACAATAAATGATATGGTTAACCATTCATTGGTACAATGGTACATTGGTGATTTTTTCTGACGTATGTGTTACAATGGGGTCTGCGAGACCCGCGATTTTTTGTCAGTATCTTCTGAATTTTCATACTAAAGGGAAATAATTCGTATTACTTGCCTTTGAAAATAATTTCTTATATAATAAAATATCCAAACAAATGTATTTGAATTGAAATATTAATAATAAACAAGTATTCTATTCCAAACTCGTCGTGATTACTGATTTCTTCAATAAGATAAAACCTCCTGTATTTTATTTCGCCAGTCTTCCTTTTTTAACGATTTTTTAGTAACATGCAACCATACACTGAACGAAGTAAATTTAGTCGATAACTTTTACTTCTTCTTGTTACGAATACTTCGTAACAAGAGAAAGTTGTGTAATTGTGCACCGGAAAACGGCGAATTTACGCCAAAAATTCTTTATTTTCTTATTAAAAGAACATTGTCAGAGCGCATTGTCTCTCTAAGCATGTCATTGATCAAGCATAGAATTCAAAAAAAGTTTGGTAACATATTATTTATTTTCTGAATCAATACCACCCTCATCTGTCACTGCAAGTTCACGAAATTCATTCAACATCTCGAAATGTTTCTAATTTTCAGAAACAGTGGATTTTAAGGGATAAGTTTCATCACAAAGATGGCCACATCATCAGCCGTAGAATTCCGTTAAAAGTATATTTCACGTCACACCTCGAATTTACACACTCTGAACATAAATTGGCATCTAAGGAATCAAAGAAACTTGAGAAGTTCACGAATCACCGAGATCAAGGACGCTGACGGACGCTACGACACATCTGTGAGACCCCTCCGAAAATTGAATAGGCTGACATTAAAAAAAATAAGTGTGATATGCCACTTCCTGAAACACTGATCCGTGGACAGTGTTTCCAGAAAGTAGCACCAGTTAAAGATAGACCAGATGGCTCATCTTATGTAGGTCAGTTAGAAAGTGATGACTCCTATTTTTTCTACTTATACAGAATTAGTTAAGTAAAACATTTTATTTTGGCACAATTCCTCAAACCTTTTTCTACAATCCGCCTCAGTAGTAACACATGTGGTAGCATTGCAGTAGTGTGCAAAAATGGCTGACACCGATGTTCGTAAGATTGAATTCTTTAATGCAGTAGGTGAAATGGCCATTCGCATTCGGGAAAAGCTAAAAAAATGTGTACGGCGAAGCAACAGTGGATGGCAGCACTGTTAGACGATGGGTTCGTCGGTGTAAAGAAGCTGAAAGGCAAACACTGTTGCCTGCCGAAAAGCGGAGAGACAAGTCTGTGACCGTAATCACTCCCCACAACATTCGCATGTCGATGATTATTATTCGTGGTAACCGCTGAGTGACTGCAAATTAAGTGAGTGAAAAAATGTCTCAAAATCTCTAGTAGCATATTGAATATTTCGTACTTTAAATAAACAAAAAAGTAGAAAATAATTGTACTAAAAAGGTAATAGTTCCAAAAATTATAATTAATTGGAGGGGTTGGCAATATGGTATTGAGAAAATTGAATTTAAAGTAAATTGACTAGAGATAATTCTATAGAATGCATTTTCTTTCCGCCGCTAAAATGCAGTGACTGTTTGAGCAATTTGAAATGAACAACATGAAATGAAATGGAGTGTAAACTTTACACTCGTACTCTAAACTGAAAATTTTCCAAATCCTTTGTGCTCTGGACCTCACAATTTCACATCATATTTTCGATTTTTGAAGATTTAAGATGGAAGTATTATACGCGCACGTTTTCTTGAGCCCCGAAATACCTACCCCCACTCCCTTGCAAACTTTAGTTGAATTCACAATAAATGATAGCAACGAGCATTGCGAACAAAATCTGATAACCAGACATGTTCGCTCTCATGTATTTTACATCGAGAAACGAACTACAAATTTGATATAAAATTCCTTGTCAAATTTTGTAAGGAATTATTATTAAATTATTGTCAAATTTTGACAATAACCAAACTCCTCGCGCAACGAGAAAAGCGAGGGCTCAAGAAAACGTGCGCAGATAATAATCTAGCCTCGAAACATTGTTACTTATAATAAAATACTACAAACAATGTAATTTATAATAGTGTTTATTTTCAATGATAGTCTAAAAACCAGGAAACATTGTTCATTTAAATCACACACTTTCCTAGGATTTAAACAATTTTCCTATCACGTAGACTAGAGATCAAGAAGTTAGATATACACATTTATGTGTATAAATACATTTTAAATATTAAAGTATACAAATAGAAACTTTCGCGTGTAAAAATATAAATTAAATGTAATAGTTTGTCACTGCGCCTCATGCCTACGCTACCCGAACTAGAAACGTTTTTCGTAAATACTATTCGAATTGAGTTCCTCTTCTTACATACCTTCGTGATTTCGAAGTAAACAGTATACAAAATGGTACTATGAGCAATGGAATATATGTTCACCGCCAATTGAAAAATTAACTGATATATGTTCACCGCCAGTCAAAAAATAACTGACAAAAAACTAGAGTTGTTGAAGAACATTAAAAGTATGTAGGAAAAGGTATTTGAAAACAATTCTTAATTCAAAACAGTACAATAAAACACGCATTGCGAAGGCCGGAGCCTCGACGCGGACTTCAACACGAGAAGCAAATTCGGGGAAGCGGAGGTAATGATCACTTTTTGTGTTTCAATACCAGTAAGAATTTGAATGTATCTATACGGGATACATTTAAATCACAAAGTGCATTAGATCAAATTACAATCAACAAAACCACAACTACCACTACGAAATAATAACGAATAACCTCGGTTACAGTGGCCACGATGCACTAATTCTTACAATTAATAATAACATGAACACTAACACAATAAATAATACACGCATGTGCAGAGAATTCACTGAAGTTAACATAAAATTATTAATGGACTACTTGCTGAAGGAATCATGGCACGCAGTTTATAACGTTGACACAAATGAAAAGTATAATTTATTTTTCTCTAAGCTTTCATTTTACTTTAACGTGTGCTTTCCTGTTAAAAGGAGAAAATGAAACATTTCGCGGAAAAGTAATTCTTGGATCACACAAGGAGTTAGATCATCCTGTAAAAACAATGTACGCTTTACTTTATTTCTAACCATTATGATGTATCAACCGGTTTCCATGTCTACCTCCAAGAATACAAAAGAATTTCAAGGTGAGTAGGCAAAAATTCTGAAAAATAATCAGGATATTTTGAACGCTAGTAACAAAAATAAAGCAACGTGGATTATCGTAAATTAGAGATGCTACAGAATGGCATAGACGTTCTCTTAGTAAAGTTTTCTAATTTCCTTTGTGTGGACTAGTACCGTACAGTCTTACTTTCCTCCTTGCCTGCTGCCATCTATCACCACCCAAAGTATTTTCCCATTTTTTTGAAATTTTCTCAACTTTTCGGTTTCCAAATAGTAGAGTCCAAATATTATTTTAAGAATTATAAAGACGGCTAAAACCTTGTCCTAAATAGCAATTTTCATTGAAAAGTTTGGAGCCGTCTTTAAGATAACGGCGTTAAGTGTGACTGTAAAAGCTCTTTTTCACAGGAATTTATTGAGTTTTCGAAAAACTTTATTTGAAGTAATTTGGAGAATATCTACTCCCTAATCAAATAATGTATACAAATCCATTGAAATGTGCATATTAACGACGTGAGAGATATTGAAAAAAACATTTGTGTAATTTTTGAAAAAAAGAAATGTGCACAAAAATTAACTTTACGTCGTATTAAACAGTGATATTACCACTATTCGTTGAAAAAGTTTGAAGAAAATATGGAGCCATTTTTGAGAAAATGGCGATTGAACGTTTCTGAAAATGCAGAATTTTGAGCTCATTTTAACAGAAAACTGTTGAGTTTTCAAGAAGCTTTACTTGACAGTATTTAAAGCACATGTACTCATAAATACAATAACGTAAATAAATTGCCTCTAAGGTAAATATTCCCGATGCGACAGAGAACTCAAAAAAATTAGATATTTGTATTTTTGAGAAAAAAATAATATAGCAATATGGCTATGTCATCATTGGGGTATATTTAGCACTATCCCTACAAAAAAATTAAAGAAAGAAATTGATGTCGTTTTTGAGAACATATTGTTTTGTAATTTTTTTAATTGCAAATGCTTCACGCCATATCACGTGTAAATTACTAACATTTTCAAAAAAATCTACATGACCTTATTAAAGGAACTAATTTTGAGCAACAAACTTCATTAAAAAAAACTCTATCTTTAATTTTGTAGTTTTAGGAAGATGCTGAAAAAATTCAAACTTTTCCAATTTTCAAAAATTTAGAGTAAAAGCATAACCGTGATTCTATTCTTACAAGAAATCGAAAGAAAAAATTTCGAGCCTTTTTTTTAGGAAATCGTGAAAATACCCGGGAGCTTCATGTAAAGTACCCCGAAAATTTAAAAGAATGTGTTTCACAATCTTTATGATTCAATTAGAGTCAGGTCGACCGAGGTTGCTGCAATTTCGAAAAGATCGTACGGATGGTTTAGGCCCTAGGAGTGTTCACAGACGGGCGGACGGACAGACGGACGGACGGATGATTTGAAAAAAAAGAAAACACTTGTTCGGTATCAAGGAACCCCAACGTGTATTTCCGTTGAAATCTTAAGATCGATTTTCCGCAGCGATTTTCGGCTGATGACTAAAATTACAAAATTCATTAGCATACGCTTCACAAAAATTTCTGACTCAATGTTTATTTCCGAAACGTCTTCCAAAAATATCCTCAGAGTTTTTAGAAAACTAAAAATAAATATTCTCCTGGGTTAGGTGAATTTCAGGCCTGTTTATTAAAAAAATTTTCACCTGCCTTTATGGCCCCGTTAACTTACATTTTCAATGCTCTTTTATGCACAGGAACATTAACAGATATTTTCAAAACACCGAAAATTAAGCCACCTTTTTAAAAAAGGAACAAAAATTAAATTCAAAATTATCGTCCAAATTCTCTTTTGTGACTTTTCTCAAAAATATTAGAGGCTTTTCTACACACAAATGGAAGCTTTTCTCAGGAAAAACGAAGCGTTTTCAGACTCACGAAACGGTTTTAGAAAATCAAAATCTACGGAAACTGCAATTTTTTTCTTTAAGAAGACGTTGCTTCATCATTGGACCAAAATAAAGCACCCATTGGAATATTTTTAGATCTTTCGAAAGCTTTTGACGTTATTAACCACAACATCTTGCTCTCAAAATTACCATCATATGAAATTTCATAGTATTCTCCTAGACTGGATAGCCTTGTACCTTAAACATCGAACTCAAAGAGTAGACATACCGTACTGTCACGAAATGACATTATTTACTTATATTTCCAATTCTTTACTAATTGAGCATGAGTTCCCACAAGGTTCGATTCTAGGTCCTATCCCCTTGATGTTATACGTAAACGATATGTCATCGTCTATTAAAAATGGAAAAAGTTGTTTGTCGATGACATAGTTCGTAAATGTTCGTTGCAAAAAGAAGCAATAAATAATAATACTAATACATGCAAAGTGGAAAAGTAAAATATAATCTTATAGGTGGGTAAATGAACGAATAACTACTTGCAGACTAAAAATTGAAAGAGGTATTACAACTGTGTATGCGCCAGAAGAGGGTAGGACGGAATAATCATACGATTTCTACAACAAATTACAAGATATATTAGATTCCACGAATAAGAATGATTATATTCTAATTGCTGGAGATTATAATGCAAGATTTGGACTACAACCTATCCCAAAACTAATTGGAACAAACGGCGAGCCGACATTGAACCAAAATGGGAAAATTCTAAGAGATTTTATTAATTTCAATGAACTAAGAATCGAGAATTCCTTTTTTAAACATAAAGAGATACATAAATACACTTGGGAAGCCAGAGGAAGCCACTCAATAATAGATCTCTTCGTAACCAATGGAAAGTTAGGTAAATGCTTTGAAGATGAAAGAGTTCTAAGGGGGAAAGATATAAGATCTGACCACTATCTTGTGCGAGGTAGAATAGGCCTAAAAACAAGATGGTTTAAAGGTGGTAAAAAAAATCAGATCTAAATAATTTAAGCTGGAGTTATCTTTTTAAAGACCCTTCCATAGCAGGACTGTATCAAGAAAGAATAAAACAATATCTAAAAAAATACAACGACGAATCACAATATGGAAAATGAATAGGAAGATCTCAAAAACCTTATTGAAAAAGTGGCTGAGAAAGTCCTAGGGAAAAAGAAGAAAAACATAAAAAGGAAAGGACTCTATATATGGAATGAAGACCTAAAAGAGACAATAGCAGAGAAAAAGAAATTATACTTAAATTGGTTGGCCAACAAAGACTCGCATTCCTTAGAACTCTATAAGATTCAATGCAGGAAAACAAAAACCCTCGTAAAAAATTCAAAAGAAAGCTGTTGAGCATGATGTTCACGGGAGGCAAATAATGGCCAACAAAGCAATGAAACACCTGAATAAAGACGAAAAAGATGCTGCAAAATTACATACTTTACACGAAAACGAATGGATAAACTACTGTAAACACCTGTGGCATGTTGATGAAGAAGAAAAAAGAATATCTGACAGTCCAGTCCTCCATAATGCAGTGGATAAATTAGAATCTGTTGAATTAAGCTGCTGGCCAGCTAAAAAGCCGAACTAACGGGACAACTTTTGAAAAATGTCACTGTCCGAAGAGAACATACATTTATACTCGATTTACGGTAGTTTCGTTTCGTTTTATGTTGGCAAAAGTTGTTGCCAATCGTCACACAAATACCCTGTATATATTACCTTCAAACGGTAGGGACATTTTTAAAACTTAAGTTTGCAATGAAACAATGACTACTTCCGTAGATTCCGCCAACATTCAAAGCCATCCAAATGAAGGTGTGTTAATAAAACACTTCGAAGTTGTGTTAGTTTACGAGTGTTGCTAAAGATTTGCATTTTGCGTTTTGGTGTTCTTCGTTCTTTGCGTTTTATCGTTCAATTTATTTATTTAGTAGTACTAGGCGTTTTTGAGTTTTATTTATTATTTTCAAATTGTTTTCTTTAGTAATAATAAAGTTAATTGAAATAGTTATAGTAGTTCATTATTTGTTGATGTTAAGTGTCCCTTTAGTATTTCTTGTTTTAAATTAATTATATCATTTTTTTCTGAATTCATTTTAATTATAACTGGAAAATGATGGATAGCCCAACAACATCTGGGTCTATACTTAATATTGAACCTTTGAAGATAACACGCATTCAAAGTTCTTTTCAAAAGGGAATTATCAATTTATTTTGTGGACTGTGGAAGGAAGCAGTGGAAAAAAAGGTCCATGTTACCCACTCTTGTTTAATAATGCGAGTGGCAAAATTATTACAGGTAAGATTGACTTTTCTTTTTTCTTTTCTACATCTTATCTTTTAAAACTTACAAGTGTAATTTTCTTAATTAAAATTGGGATTAGTATAGTTGTTAATTATCTTTACCATTACTCATTGATTAATTACCATTACTCATGAATTAATCGTAATAAATCTAATTTTCTTTTTTTCAAGATGCTGTGTGTTTACAGGTGGATGTAACGTCAGTTGATAGTATTATCAACAAATATAAAAAACAAGAAGCTCTGACCACACCCAAAAAGACCCTAAAAGATCCCGTCCAGTCACAGATATTGACAATTTCACTAAGGATGCAACAATGTTCTTAATGAAGGTGCATAATTACTTTAATTATTTCTCCTGAGAAGTGAGCTAGGTTATATTATGTTTGCACAAAAATACATCTTTTCATTCCAAGTACCACATGCAATGAAATATTGTTAATTTTAATTGCATATTTCAGAATTTTTAGGTCATAGATGCGTATTTTTTTTAATTTTAGTTTTCACACATTTACTTGTCTTGTATATCTAAATGTATATATAAATAGTCTTGTCAACATTGTTTCAGTTTTTTGTAGCTTGTTTGTAACCTTATTTGATTATTAGCATTTGTGACATTACTTGTAATACTGGTTTTGGGCAAGTAGCACCGCATCTCTCTATAAATCCCACATGCATTTTGAATTTCCTTGGCACAATACTCTAATTTTAATGCTGAAAATAACCGTTGTCTTACCTTGAATTTTTTCACTGCAAGAATGTGTATTTAACCGGCAATAAATAAACAATATATTAATCTTGTACTGCTTGGCTGCCTATTGGGAATTATTTGGCATGAATTTGTAATGGAAACTGAAGTATAATATATTTTTGATTTGAATTATTTAACAAGCAATGAGAGGGTTTACTGTGTAATAACTGCATGTTCAGGGAGAAGCTTATAGTAATGTAGTCACAATAAGAGAGTAGATTCAATATTGTGCAACTATAAATTTAATGTGCCATTTATATTGGTTGTGTACATTCCTGTTTAAATAAACATCTTTAAAAAAATCAAAAAGTCATATTTATTATCGTTTATCCAAATCTTATGAATCACACCCCATTGAAATGGTGAAAAAATGGGTAGAGAGAAAGACTGTCTCTAGTAACAATGGATAAGTTATTGAAGACTTACTTACACTAATGATGATTTTCATTATTTTTTTTTAAAAACTAATGACTAATTGAACAGATAAATTAAATGGATTTTGCATTGATATTGACATAACTAGACTGTTAGGGACAATTCATTAATTAACTTCAATAATTGTGGTATTTATTTGCGTTCAATAAAACTCATTACTACGAGTTCAAAACGTGAAGGAACTGTTAACACACATCTCAAAAGCATTAATAACATAGAAGTATGACCGCAGCTAACATTTTAGGTTGTATTTTTCATTTGCACTTGACACTTTTTAACACTTCTTAAGCTCGCAATATTTGATAATGATAATTCTTAATTAACTTAATAATTATTCACAAAGTTAATATTCGTTTATAGATGAACATCTCTTTTTAATTCTACCGAAAAACGAAACATGTATTATTGAACAGTGGACAAGACTCGAGACCGCGCGAGGATTGTGAATGAGACAACAAACAAAACAAAAGCGAGAGACTTGATCAGAGTAATAGTTTCCTATTTCCTAAGTTGGCTATTCCGACAGGAAATCTTTCAAACTGCCATATTGCGAATTTGGTGTGGCCTAATACACGGCCTGGAGTCTCGAAGAAGCACTAACAAATACTAAAAATAAGAAAACACCAGGACTGGATAATATCAATATGGAATTGCTTGACTATCTTTCAGCTGAAGCAAAATCTAAACTGTTAGAACTATTTAACAATTGCTGGACACACAACATAATACCAACGGAATGGAAGACAGCTCTAGTTATCCCTACATTTAAAAAAGGATTACGAACAGTATGCAAAAACTGTAGAGGTATAAGTCTGCTGAATACAACTTACAAAGTGTATGCTAAAATAATTAATAATAGACTAAAGAACATAATGGAAGCAATAACTCTAGAAGAACAAACGGGATTCAGAAAAGAAAAATCGTGTACTGATAATGTGTTTGTGTTAAAGATATTAATTGAAAAGAGACGAGAGTTCAATCTACAAACATGTATGGTCTTCGTAGATTACGTAAAAGCCTTTGATAACGTTCTGAGGGGAAAATTATGGTCAATTATGGACAGAAGAGGCATACCAAAACAGCTAATTGAAGTTATTGGAAACATGTATAAAGATACCCAAATTAATGTAAGAACAAAATCAGGTACAATCCTCAAAGAATTTATAAACAAAGGAGTGAGACAAGGGTGCTGTATCTCACCCACACTTTTTAATATTTATCTTGACGATGCTATCAGAATATGGAAGCAGAAGAAGTTTTTAAATCTCACAGATAAATTTAATAGTAAAAATTTTATAATGACACTTCTGTTTGCGGATGATCAAGTTTTGATATCTGATAATGAAGACACTCTACAAAGAGCTCTGTATGAACTTCAGTTAATTGTAAAAGAATACACTTTAGAGATGTCTGTTCAAAAAACTAAGTCAATGGCATTGCAGAAAAATCAAATCTGCAGTTCGTTTACCGTTGCAAATAGTTGTTTAACGAAAATGTCTAGTTTTTCAAATGTTGCTAATCTCACGCTTTTTAAAATTATTATTATTATTATTATTATTATTATTATTATTATTATTATTATTTCTGTACTTTTCTCAGTAAGCATTGAGAACCATTCATCTATTCATACGACTTAGGCCCTAGCAAATGCAACTGGTAATGACAGATCTGAGGAAAGACGGAGAAGAAATTCATCTTTGTCCGTCCTTCAATTTAAAAATTTTCGCACAATATGGCAAGACTGTAGGATTAAAGCTTTTTGGATGGTTATGCAGATTCCTTTTGATAATCCTATTTTTGTAAGACCTGAAGCAAATCGGTCTGTCACCACTCCTGTGGCTGAGATGATTATTGGCACTATTTCAACCTTACTCAGTTGCCAAACAAGTTGGATTTCTGCTGCCAAATTCTGGTATTTTGAAATCTTCTCCGATTCTGTCTTGTTCAGATATTTTGTCAGTGGACAGCCTACATCTATGATTGTTGCATACTTTTGTATTTTATTGTTGTTGTTGTTATTATTATTATTATTATTATTATTATTATTATTATTATTATTATTATTATTATACCTCTAGAATGGCTCATGAGCAGCATTCTAGCTTCGCGTGCTGTGGCGACGGGTTGGATTCCCAGTCGAGGCAAAATTAGAGTTGTAACTTTCCTTTAAAATCGTCCCAGTTTCTGCAGCTGTGTGACGAAGAAAAGCTCGAGCAGGCAGATTTTGCTAGTTACGGTGAAGAGAATACGTTATGTTCGCCTCAAGACGGTCTTAGCCCCCAAGCATGGGAATTTAAGTAGACCCAGGCATGGGGGACACCGATAGCTAGCCGGCGAAGTCGGACTACCGACCCAATTATGCCAAATGCATTGTTTGAACTTTCATTCATCTTTCAACTATTTATCGTTAAATTATTGGGATGGGATTCTGATGCTCAAGAAAACGTGTGCAGATAATCGTCTCCCCCCTACGTCATTACAGTTTTTACTGTTTTTACCAAATAAATCACATTGTTTCTATAAACAAGTATGTGCTTTTATGTTAGTTATTAAACTTGTGTTTAGTCCACAAAATAATAATAAAAAAATTCACTAAAACCATTTCAAAAATCAAATTTCCAAAAATGTTCATTTGATCCCCATTACCTTCACATGTGAGTAATGGCAGTCACTCAAGAAACATGAAGCGAAAAGGACACATTAGTACTTTAAACAGTATTTATTTTGTTTACAACAATTTTAGGCGTCTAAAGCAATGTGACTCCCACGGTGTTTCAAAACCAGCAGCACTCCGTCCTGGGCAGTTGGTCAAGTAGGTTTTTGAAGTGTCTGAGCGATTCGATGAAGTCTTCATCCGTTCAGCCATTCTGGCTACATGTGTAAATAGCACCAGGGGGCCATTTAAACTTACCATCATTACCCCACAAGCACATTTTTATCATAACTACTCATAAATCTATAGCTTATTCAGATAATTAAATTATATAATTCCAAACTTTCATTTTGTTCCAGTAATGGTTACTTGAAAGTTGCAAATGTTTAGCAGTGATGAGACACTCCACTCAGTAACGGTCAATCTACATTCTACCCGCTAAACGTGTTTGAGACCAAATATGTAGAATGTGTACCAGCTCATGCTACTCACTTACTATTTACTTACGACAATTTAGTAGTAAAAAATTAAATATTCCATAAAAGAATTAAATTACAACTTTAATGATTAATACGATTCTTAAATGCAAATGGTTTTATGTTGAACTACCATATGGTTGCCAGATCTAGAGAGCCTCTTCTCCATGTATCGTATTATAAATTTTCTAACTTATTGGGTTATAAAATTTTAATTATTGCGAAAACCTATTGTATATAATTATACTATGTTTATTGTAATTTTAAAAATATTACTTACGCAATAAATAAAATGTCATCAATGATCTCTGCTGTTTCTAAAGCGACCTAAATGAAATAAAGTTTAAAAATCCTAACTGTCACTTTAAAAAGAAGAAGTAAAGAGTTTGCAAATATTTACGTAAATAAAATGTTTTATAACGTATGGCATCTATTGAAAATACTCCAGGGGGGGGCACGGTCCCCCTGACCTCCTTCTACGCACGCCTACGGCAGAGTCAATATCTTGATCGATTCATTCTTTCGTGATTCTGGGCAAGAGACCTACATGTCGGCATACAGGGCTTTCCCTCCAGCGGGGCACCGCCCAAGCCGGGACAAGCTCTAAGCTCCGGACTGGTCTCCCGGCGTGTGGTAGTGTAGAACACGGAAGTGGGAGCGTGATAATAGAACATGGAAGAGCGAAGAAAAATCGCGAGCGGTTATGGCCCGTTTGTTGAGATTCTTCTCCAACTTTCACCTCGTAATAATCAAAGAAATCACGGAAAACTACCGATCAGAACAGTTGGCTGCTAGAATTCTCGTGCAAGACAGCATCTAAATTCGATCTAGCAGTCTAGCTAGTGACGAAAATGCTGCCTCTGTCGGGACTCAAACTCTATGACATCCCGATCAGAGGCACTGTAACGACATCCGTCGATGCTGTGAACCCCCTCATCCGGTGACACAATCCTTTCTTCCCAGGTGGAGCAAAGCAAACAGACGGAGAGAACCACGCTGATCTCCGTGCTACGTAGGAAGTCTCAGAGGAGAGCGTTCGGCGTGGGAATTCTTCTGATGTCGTGCACTCAGTTTTCTGGCATCAACGCGGTCCTCTTCAACTTGGCGTCCATCTTCGAGGCGGTGGCCGGGCAACAAGACCACGTTATGAGAAGCAGCTTGCTGCAGAGTATTTTCGTCGGTGTCGTGCAGGTGTGCGTTGCAACCGCGAAAAAATGTACAGCAATTGAAAATGTTTGGAGTTTTCAGTTTCATGTATAAACTGGTGGTGCTACAACAGCACGTATTTCCTTGCGTTATTTCTAACTGCTCCGCTATATTTTACTACTCCATAAATATGCAAAAGTGTTTGCAACCAGCAAAAGTTATTTTCCGCATCGATATCGAATTTAGATCCTTCGAATTACTTCGCCGTCAGAACATACCATTACGCTATAGAAACGCCGTGAGGGTCTAACTCGGGCCCGTTTAAAAATGAATTTGTCCCAACCCAATGCTTCTAACACATTTTTTGCAATTTCCGAAAATAAGGAGATTTCGCCGAAAATGGGACTTGCGCCGAAAATTGATCTACTCTTCACCGTCCCGTAATACATACGAGGAAAAAATTTAAAGAAAAAATTCCGACCTGCTTTTTGAGAAAAAAATAGAAATTGCCTATTTTTCAGAAATTTCAGAAACAAATCACGCGAAATCCACTAGTTTAAAAAAATGTACATGACTTTTTCAAAGAGATTATGTTTTACAACAAAATTTGTCTAAGGGAAATGTCTCTATCTTCAATTTTTTTATTTTGAAATATTAATTTTCTGCAATTTTTGAGAATACTGCGAGTTTCCCGAAAATGGGGGGCACCGTTTTTTTTTACCATCCTTAGAAAAAATTTGGAGTTGTTATTGAAAAAAAGAGTAAAATATTTTTAAAAAATGCCTTTATTTTGCGCAAAATTACACGCAAATTACTCATAATTTTCGAAACAATGGACATGAACTTATTTCAATATCTGTGTTTAAACTAGAATTCAACAAGGAAAACATCTTTCTTCAATATGTGTCTGTAAGAAAGTGCGCATGTAGAAATATCTGTCTGCCCGAGTCTTTGAGTGTCTGTTTGTGTGTTTGTCTATTTGTGTGTATATGTTTGTATATATATATCTGTCTGTGTCAGTCTGTGTAGCAATCTGTCTGTGTATGGGTCTTTATCGATATCTAATCAAATCAACGCGACCCTGTCACATTTCCATCCGTGTGTCTGTCTGAGAGTGGGAATCTAATGAAATCGTAGAGACCCTTTCCGAAGGCATGCAACATGCGTAAGAGTGAGCGTGCTTGTGCACAGGTGGTGGCGACGGTGCCGGCCATGTTCGTGGTGGACCTGCTGGGGCGGCGCCTGCTCATGATGGCCGCCATGTTCACCATGGGGGTGGGGCAGGCGCTGCTCTTCGTCTACTTCTTCCTCGAGGAGCTGCTGGGCGACGAGCTGGCGCCCGCCATGGGCTGGCTGCCGTCCCTCGGCCTGGTGCTCTTCGTCGCCAGCTTCTCCGTAGGGCCCGGCCCCATCTCCATGACCATGCTGGGCGAGATCTTCTCCGAAGACGCGAAGAACGTCTCCGCGCCCGCCTCCGTCATTTTGGACTTCGTGAGTGGAGACGACTTGCGCAGGGCGAGTTCAAATTAGCCCTTTCGTGCCTCACGGGACGACTCGATGTTCAAAAGATCCTACTGGGATGAGGTGGCTCAGGGCATCAACTGATGTCACTGTAGCCGGACGGACAGTCGGAAGGACGGACGATCGGACTCACAGAAGAACAGACGAACGGATTTAGATGGATCAGGGCATCAACAGATGTCACTGCTATGCCTCTGACCGCGAGGTTCTAGGGTGCAAGTTCCGACGGTAGGTAGATTTTCGACGTTAGCTAGAGTGCTAGTTCAAATTCAGCCTCTGGAGAATTCTAGCAGCCAACTGCTCTGATCGGTATTTTCCATGCTTTCTCCGATCAACACTAGATGAATGCCGGTGCAATACCCTAATAAACGAGACACGGACCGCGCGCGATCTTTCCTACCTCTTTCTTGTCCTATCCTCAGCCTTTACACACACACACACACACACACTAACATGCACTTCACTACGACATATGTCGGGAACTCAGTCCGAACCTTAGAGCTTGTCATGGCTGGGGCGGTGCCCAGCTGCTGGAATATACCTATTTCAGGAAAACACCGCATGCCGGTCGGTAGGTCGAAGCCAGATCTCGCCATACAGCGGGTAAGATCACCGCCACCTAATAAAACGCACGCGCTATATGTCTAATGACCTTATATATATATATATATATATATATATATATATATATATATATATATATATATATTATACGCAACGGTGAAGTACCCGGCGTTGCTCGGGCATTTATTACAGTAAATTATTATACAGGAAGAGGAATTCAATCTTTTCATGCACTGCGGCGGGACCTATCTCGCTCTCTTTTCCACAAATAATTTTACATTTTTCTTATTTGAAGTTCCAGCTTTTAAACATTTATTTTATAACTAAAGGAAATAAACAGATCTAAACTACAAAATAAAATACTTGTACTCATATATAAAATGTTTGTGGAGTTTTATATAATATTACAACACTATCAAAATTGTCACGTTGTAAAACTTATCCTATTTTTATATTTTGTCATCTGTTGCATTCATAAAAAAAGTTTTGAAATTGATCTGCCAACTCGTGACCTTGAAGGCACTTATTGTTTTAAGCTGAGTACAACATGAAGTTCATGCACGGTTACGGTAGTAGGTAGATCCGGAGTAATAGTTATAGATGTCATAACGTAATTGATGATTCATAATCATAATAATTAATGAAAATACTTGTATCTATTCTGAAATATAATTACCAGTTTTTATATTTCTGAAAATGTCAAAAATATATATGTTTGATGTCCTGTGTGCTAGTAACACGTTGTATAAAACCTACTTGTTCAAACCTACATTGTACCATCATACGACTGATACAATAGAAAACTAATGATCCACAACCATTACATTATGTGTAAATAATAAATTGACAATGCACTGTGCCACATAACAAAACAATATTAGCATCATTATTTTATCTCAAGTGACACAGATTATGGATCCTGAAATATGAATAATAGAAACCAAAGACTCCCAGATATTATTTGCTTAGACAAAAATATTTTTAGTCCAATTAATTTTTGCTTATTGTTTTCAGAAATATATGAATGAACTCATTTATTGGGAGCAATTGATATGCAAAACAACTTTACAGATTAGTCTTAATATGTAAATGATCATTCCTAAATTACATACCACTGCACAGAAATTCATCGCATATTGAAGAAAAAAATTTACTGGGTTTACAAAATCATTAATTACTTTCCTTTTTTCCCATTTATACAGGAGAGCTGAATAATAGAAACCAAGAACTCCCAGTTTTATTTATTTGCTCAGACAAACTTTTGGTTAGATAAATTAATTTCTGCCTATTTTTTATAGAAAAGTATGGATGAATTCAATTGTTGGGATCAATTGATATGCAAGATATTGATAAGCAATTGATATGCATAGTAGTCTTAATAAATACATGATCATTCTATAAGTATCATCCACTGCACCAAACTTCTTCACATATAGAAGAAAAAAGTACAATAGCAATTGATATGCAAACAACTTTACAGATTAGTTTTAATATGTAAATGGTCATTCCTAAAATACACACCACTGCACAAAACTCCTCCAAATATTGAAGAAAAACTTTAATTGTGTGGCCTGAAGACAAATAAACATTTTCTATTGTACCAATTGTAAAGTGAGAGCTGAATAATAGAAACCAAGAGCTCCCAGATTTATATATTTGCTCAGAAAATTGTTTTTGGATAAATTAAGTTTTTCTTATATTTAATGGAAAAACATGGATGAAATATTAATTGGCGCCATTGATATAAAAAATTGTCTTATGTAAATATCATTGCTTAAATCCCAACAATTTTTAGAAGAAAAAGTACAACTGCAATTAATATGACAAACAACTGTACAGATTAGTCTTAATATGTAAATGATCATTCCTAAATTCACACCACTGTTCAAACTGCCTTCGCATATTGAAGAAAAAATTTTACTGAATGGACTGAAAACATATACACATTTTCCATTTTACCATTTTGAACCTAAGAACTGTGTAAATAGTCACATTGAGAGTCCTAATGAACTACTTAGAAAATTGAGAGTCCTACTACTTAGAAAATTATTCAAATTTCTCCCCTTCTTGTTTTCAATGGGGAGAGTGAGTACTTCAGCAAGTCGATCTTCCCTCTGAGTAACCGACTCAAAATTTTAGTATACTGCCCATCTTTTGGCATTTGTAATCTGTTTTGACAGTTGCGACACTCGTTTAGTCAAACTATTCAGTTGTCACAAATTTCTGTAGAAGAAGACGTTTTTTAGATTGTATACGATATGTGTATATTGTACCTACATTGTACATTACTGTATATTCTATATACTGTATATTATTGTACTTTTTATTCTCTCAACCTACCTCAATTATTAAGCACTTTAAAACTCACAATTATTTCTTGCCAATTAGTATATAACATGGCCAAAGGACAGTGCATGAACATTGCCATTATTTACCACTTCAGTTCGGTTTTCTTTCAAATGTTCACACAGGGACATTACATAACCTTATTCAAACTCTAATAAAATTCGTAATAATTCTGGACATTGATGAAATCAGTAGTAGATCTCAGACGTTATCCTCTGGTGGCACGCAGCTAAACTACTGGCATTGATGCACTCTTGAATCTGTGATGTAAGGCTAGGCGAAAATGTCCATATATATATATATATATATATATATATATATATATATATATATATATATATATATATATATTATATATATATATATATATAATATAATATATATATACATATACATACATATACATATATATATACATATACATATATATATATATATACACATATACATACATACATATATATATATATATATATATATATATATACATATAAAGACCGCCCCCATCCCTCAAGTAGGCGCCATTGTTACAAATTTTATCTTTATTGGGCGATAACTTGTACTGTTTTCTTTGTCCCGCAGTTCTTCTCCTTCGTGGTGGTGTGGTTCTACGAGTACCTGGAGCCCGTGGTACCCCAGTACGTGTTTTTTCTGGTGTACGCCATTTTTTGTTTTTTGGGCTTGGTGGCCGTTCTTTTCATATTGCCCGAAACGAAAAATCGCACATTTGAAGAAATACAGAACATTCTGGAGGGAAATGCGCCACATATGGCCCCGATATTATTCAGAAGTTGAGAAAGAGATTTGCCGTGCGTTAAACAAACCATAACCATGTTTTCAGGAAATTCAATGCTAAGCATGTTTTATTCACATTTCTGTTTATTAAGTTTTCATATAACTGCATATTTATAGGTATGCAAGATAGCATTAAATTTAATTTTTAATAATATACATCAATCTTCTTTCTGTTTTAGCATACATTAGTTGAGAATTTATAGATCATTTTTTAATAATGTTTCAAGAAAATCATGTTATACAAGTGTTTATATACTGATTAATTATATACATCAGTTTCATCCTACGATTATTAAAATATTTAGTGATATATAAATATATGCATTTGATGATTATGGAATACTTCTTTATTCTTAATTTTAATTAGAAATAAATATTTACATTAGGACCAAGTTGAACCACCATATGGTCTCTACATGTTATACCTTGGATTGAAAAATGGATAAATTCAAATAAAGATCTATATTCAACAGCAATTATAATTTCGAGAGAAGTTGATTATTTAATTTTTCCGGAGGCGACAGATACTGTGGTCCCACGCAGGAACGAGCGATCCTGCGCCCTCCTAGGCGTCTACATGGAGGCTTCCCCACACAGGTATCTCCCCCAGCGGGGCCCTGCACGTGTGTGGGTAGGTGTAGGTTTGTATGAGGAAGGAAATATCGCGCTCTTTCTGTCACTCGTTTTCAGGGTCCTGGTTAGCCATTCGCTCAGTGAAATTCCCCAATTGGAGCAGCTGACCGCTAGATTTCTTCTGCAATCCTCCAGGTGAGCGATGCTGAATCATGCTGTCATTTAACCACCGCACGCATTTGTTAAGTAGAAATGTGCATGTATACAAACTTTAATTAACATTAAAAAATAACCCCTTCTTTTGAATTTCATTAGAATGAGTCTCTGAACACTCCTGACATCACTATTAAGAAGAAACAGTGAACTTTTTAACTAAATCAGCCAACATGTTTTTGAGTCTATACGTCACACACATACTAACATTTTATTAATATAGTTAACAGTATTAAAAAATTGATTATAAACAAAACTTAGTCGGATATTTTATCAGATGTACCTTGATCCGGTCCAAAGTACATCTTGCGACCTTAAAATAAATAAGTACTAACTCAACTTTTATGGAAAAATGTATTTGATATAACCTCGTACGCCGGTGGTACATATCATTCACAAGCTGTAGTAAAGATAGTTAATTTGTGTTCCTCATTTTGTGTATGTAATTATTGACGAGGGAATTTTTGTATGTGAATAACAGTAAGACCTGTGGTAATGTGTACTGGTAAATCAATCCAGGAAGTGTAGGAAAAGTTAAATTTCATTAATTAATATTGGTCAAACAAGAACTCGTTGCACGGGTGTTATGAGGCAAATGATTGCAAGTTAAGTGAAGAGGGAAATCATTAAGCAAACATTTTTTGCAATTTTTCTAAGAAATATTACCACTAGTGGATTTGCATACGTCCTGGCCCGCAGTTAACAATTTTGTATTTTTTTGTTCTCCTCTTTTCTGTGACAGTGTGAAAGGTTTAATTTGTGCAATACTTTCTAAGAATGTATTATTGTTTTACTTAATTCTGTGTCTGGGTGTATGTCTTTCTCACACCCCAAAGATCCTGCCCTCCTGAGATATTCAAAGCTCCAAAGAGCATTCTTTCCGACGACTGCCACGGTAGCTGGTGGCGTTAGAATATATATATTGAAATGAACTGAATGTATTTAAAACAAACTCAAGCCCCAGTTGGCGCGCCATTTTGAAATAATTTGCAATATATTCAGTGCCATCTATACCAACGTAATCAGTTCCGAATTTGTATAAATGGTCGCCAGGAAAAGATTACGCTGAGACTATTATACACGTCAACCTTCAACTCTATAATAAATTAGTTTCCGGCTACCTGGGTCGATGGGTTTTATAGAAATAATCACTATTGTATGCTAATAGATGATTATCCGATCTGCCATCTATACAGCGTGGTCGAGGAACCTGAAAAGCAAATATATTTCTATCTTGCTACTTCATTGCTGGAATTGGCTCAATGAAAATCATGTATTCATTTCAAAAAAACATGGAAATTAATTAAACAATTTAAAACAATTTTAGTATTGTATAACTTTACCCAATATAAAATTAAACCTTTGTCATGACCGTTCCAACCGTATAATGTCTTCGCGCGCTTTTGGACCATCTTTATTCATCTCCGACGCCGCCGTCCTCAGGTCCAGACACCATCTTCTCTCTTCTTTTCTCGGAAGCACACTTCAATCACCGTTCATCAGATCAATATGCTGCTAGCATTCCAGTCCAATCACTGACAACTTCGCCCAAGCCCTCAATGTCCCTCCAACTCGTTCACTTGAAATATTTTAAGCTCCACTGTCACACTTAGTACTCAAATTCGATGTTCTGTCGATATCCATTCCCTAATAGATGCTTTCAAGTCCCCCAGAAAAAAAACTCTTTTAATTGGAGCACGATCCGTTCAAGAGCACGGCATCAGTCAGAATGAATGTCTCTCGTATTCTATCAGCCCTGCAAAGCTCGGTCCATTTTTTCGATTGTTTGATTTTTTCGATTTGCAGATAACATTTGATGTACTTTCGTACGTAGTCAATCCCTAAATTTCTTGCAAAACGAACTAGCCGTCTTCACGACTGTCACTGCCTTTTCGGCCAATCCCTGAATTCAATACAAAATGAACTAGCCGTCTCCGCGATTGTCACTGCATGAATATATTGACCTTGACGACGGCTCGCTTACCGTTGCTATGCTAGCATATTCACATCATTTATCCCCTTTAATTGACACCATTTATAATAAATATTGTACAATATTCAGTCATATATTGGTATGTCACAACTCCCCCCCCACCAAAGCGTCATTTTGTTTGTCAAAACCTAACTAAATGACAAGACAACTTTAACTTTTCCTTGTTTCATAACACTAATATTCAGTAACACTTTTCACTTTACACTACACATATCTTGGTTCTTGCAGCCTTAAACTATTCTAAATTTTTGTTATGCCAACATTGTCATTAACCATTTCATTGAGCATTATTTACTTATGCTATCCTGCCCGTTATTTACTTCAATCCTATGTATAACATAATTTAAAATTTCTTCATCTCCTAATTCCTGACAAAAATACACATAATAACAAAAACGAAAAACACTACACACTAATATATACAAAATTCTATTTACAATTCTCTATTTGTCCCATCAAACCATCTAAACATGTGTATCATCTCTTTTGTACGGCTACGTATTCCTATAATTATATGTCCCTATTTGTTGACCAGTTTCATCCTTTAAGATTACAGCAGTTTTGCTTAAAACTTTTTCAATTTCATACGGTCCTTTTATCTTCCGCGTCATCTCATCTAATTTTGGCGGTTTTTCATGACGAGCGATGGTCTTGCGAGCGAGTTTCCTGGTATCAATATAGAATCTAATTTTATTATCTTTCTTGCGAACTATCACTATCGGGCTTACGTATGGTGTCAGGGATTTTTTTATAATACCATCTTCAAGCATCGTGTTTATTTGTTTGCGTACTTCTGTTTTAAATACATCGGGCATCGGGTATTGTTTTACATTAAAGGGTTCATCGTCGGTCAATTCAATTTTAAATTGATATCCTCTTACGGGGTCTTTCGAACTTCCAAAAACATCTTTATATTTATTAATTAATTCTTCAATTGGTTGGCTAGCATCTACTCCATTTTCGTCGACCGCGCCCTCCGCCGCTACGTGAAACTGATTCCTAATTTCTTCAACTTGTTCCGCAATATCACAAATACACATTTCTTCGCCCTCCTGGTCATCGATCCCCAAACAATGTTGTTGCCCTTTGTCACCTCGTAACAATATACTCCTGTTACCTATGTTGACCTTGGCGTCACACACTTTTAGGCCATCAATCTCTAAAATAATTGGACGAATTAAATTCTTTATAATTATTGCCGGAAACTTATTATTACTCCTTGGACTTCAAGCTTCACCCAAATTTGCCGACTTCTTGTTTCGATGCGCCTCCCATTAGCTGTACTAATATCTAACTTCCTAGCTGGTAATGCTTCGATTACATGCCCTTCTTTCTTTATTCGTTCATATAATTTTTCCGATACCGCACAAACATTTGTCCCTGTATCAATCAAGACTCTACAGATATATTCTTGAATACCCCTTTCAAAATTAAACACGTGCTATTTTCCGCCCGTTTGTCTGTATCTTCTCTTAATAAATCTTCTGCTGATACTTCGATACTGTTCAATGCCGTAATAATCATCACTTCATCAATATTATTGTTCGAAATATCCCGCCTATCTATTTCGAACACTGGGAGTTTCCCTGTTCAATCACGTTTATTTGTACATGCTAATGTTTTTTTATCCTCTTAGAATTTTCACGGATAACTATTTCCCGTCTTTTTATTTTCCATCTTCGCACCGTTGCCCCTTTCATTCTTCCCTTCAAAACCGTAATTTCCTTGATGGTTATAATTATTCACTAATTTTCCCATTCCATTATTATCTACATTCATATCATTTCTATATCCATTATTATTTACACGATCATATTCTCCATTTAAAGTTTGATCAAAGCGATCAATGCTTTCCTATTAAAAAGAGAAAATTAAACATTTCACGAAAAAGTAATACTTAGATCACAAAAGGAATTAGAACATCGTGTAAAAATAAACGTACTCTCTACTTTATTTCTAAACGTCATGACGTATCTCAAGATTTTCTTATCTACTTTAAAAAATACAAAACATTGTTACGAAAATGAAAAACGATCAGGATATTTTGAACTCAAATAATAAAACAAAAGCAATGTGGAATATAATACAAAATACTACCAAATCAACTAGAAAACCCGTAGAGAATGTTGTTTTAAAATATAACGATATAAATGTGAACGATCCGGCAACAGTGGCTAATCTCTTTAACCAATACTTTTCGAGAATTGCTGCCGATCTCACTAAGGGTCTTCAGGCCCAAATTCAAAAACAGACAGTTCACCCAAAATTTTAGACACAATTTCGTTTCCGAAACTTATTCCTATGAAATTCTCAAAATAATCGGTAAACTAAAAAATAAATATTCGTCCGGTTTAGATGAATTCCCGGATTCTTTGTTAAAGACTTGTGCGTATGCCATTATACACCCGTTAACTCACATATTTAATGCATCTTTATGCACTGGAACGTTTCCAGATATTTTCAAAACAGCTCAAATTAAGCCGCTTTTCAAAAAAGGTAACAAAAATGAAATTCAAAATTATGGGCCCATTTCTCTTCTATCAGTTTTTTCAAAAATATTAGAGAGGCTTTTTTACGTACGAATGGAAACCTTTCTCACTAAACACGACGCGCTTTCAGATTGCCAACATGGATTTAGAAAATCAAAATCAACGGAAACAGTCATATTTTCTTTTCTTAAAGATGTCGCCTCATCATTAGATCAAAACGAGGCACCTATTCGATTATTTTTAGATCTCTCAAAAGCTTTTGACGTCATTGATCATGACATTTTACTTTCCAAATTACCTTCATATGGAATTCGTGGTATTGCTCTAGATTGGTTATGTTCGTACCTTAAACAACGATCTCAGAGAGTTGAAATACCTTACTGGAATGATGGAACATTACGTACGCACCTTTCCGACTCTTTGCCCATTGCATGTGGAGTTCCTCAAGGATCGATTTTAGGCCCTATTCTGTTCCTACTTTACGTAAACGATATGCCCTCGACGATTCGAAGCGGAAGAACGGTTCTCTTTGCGGATGATACGAACATCCTTTGCAATAAAGAAACAGTAAATAGTACAATATCAGATGTTTCAAATTGGTTCCAAAATAACAAATTAATAGTAAACGAAAAGAAAACGGTTGTAATGAAGTTTTCAATTTCAAATAAACAATTCTGTGCTCCATTGAAAATGAACAGTGTACTATTGACTGATGTTAAGGCAACAAAATTTTTAGGTCTCTCAATTCATTCAAACCTTAAATGGAACGTCCATTTAAATGAATTGAACACAAAATTAAGTTCATTGTGCTACGCGTTCAGAATTCTTGCAAATTCAGTCAGCCTTCATACTGATCGTTGTGTATACTTCGCGAATGTTCATTCCCGCCTGAGATATGGCATAATATTCTGGGGAAATACATCTTATAGCTCCCAGACTTTTAGATTACAAAAACGAATTGTACGAATAATAACCAAATCCCACCCACGTGATTCATGTAAACCTCTCTTCATTAATCTAGGAATTCTACCATTACCGTGTCTTTTTATTTACGAATCTTTGGTTTTTGTAAAAAATGACTTGCTCAAGGGCGGGAATATATTTTCAGAAAATGCCGAAGTCTATTACTATAACACTCGACGTAGAAATCATATTCATCAGGTGACAGTATCAACAGCCCATTACAAAAAATTCACATACAATACATGTACATTATTTTACAACACTTTGCCAGATGACATTAAACGATTAAATTCAATAGAAAAGTTTAAATCCAAAGTGAAATCGTTTCTGCTGCATAACTGTTTCTATACAATTAGAGACTATACCGAGCATCACAAGAAAAGTAACATTAATTTTAACAATGATACATAATGCATTATTTACCATTTGGACTGTATAAGTGACTATAAACAACCTGTAACAACTATTGTACTACAGCTTCCGGGTCAATGACCCCCATCTCGATCAGGTTTTTCGTCCAGTTTCCCTGATCCATTGAGCAAATGCTGAGATGGCCCCTTGTTTTGCTTCTGGACATAAATGTAACTTCATTTTCTGTGCACGTCTTCTAGAATTCAGTGGGAAATACAATTATTCAAATTATCGTTTCCATGTTGTCGCGGCAGGAAGTAATAAGAGCCAAAATTTATTGCTTATTTATCTTTGAAAGTAGATTTTATTACATGGGAGTTTTTTGTTGTTTTTTCTCCCTTTCAAAATTCAAAATGTATTGCTTGTTTATGAAAATAGTTTTTATTACATGGGAGTTTTTTTGTTTTTTTTCTCCCTTTCAAAAATTCAAAATTTAAGTAGTATATGACTTAGAGTAGGGATCACAGAATTTTGAAAATGTGCACACAATTCACTTTTCCCCATAGCACGTCATACGCAGTTTTTAACTGTTTTTTTGACGTTAAATAAATAAATAAATAAAGCGATTTAATCGTCCTATCAAATCTTCCGAATCTACTGGCATAGAATTCCATAATAAATTTTGAATATTAACTGGTAGTTGACGAATAATAATTCTCATTAACTCATTCATGTCCACCCTTTCTTCGCAAGCTTTAAATGCAGCCATTTTACGCGTCGCAAACTCACACATGGACTCTGTTCCCTTTCTGTACTTTTCACTCAATAGTTTATATTTTAAATCAAACTTATGGCTTTCGTTCCAGTATCTTTATAAATATTTTTCCTTCCATTCTTTATAATTTAATGGTTCCGGAACTAACGATGTCAACCAGTGTTGAGCCTTGCCTGACATCGCCTGTTCAACAATATGCAATTTTAATATTTCGGGAACATTATTAATCATAAAATAACTTTCCAATTTTGTAATAAAAGACCATGGCTGCTCTTTATTATCCCCGTGAAATTTCAAATAACTGGGTAGAACTAATGATGTTGCCGAAGTTACTACGCTTCCCTGCGTACGTGTCATTACTTCATTTTCTAGTTGATTTTTTACTTTCATATCTGCTATCTGTTTCCCTGGCTCACATTCTTGTAATATTTTAATATTCCTTAAACCCTCTTGTATCTGTTCTAATTTCTTATCTGAGTCTAACATTTTTATTTCTATATTCTCTATTTTATCACCATGTTGTCGAAATTTTATCTAAATGACATATACCTGAGTCGGCGTTTTCAATTTTCGCATTGTTGTTCCTGTGAATGTTCTAATGCTACGACATTGTCTTTTAAAATGTTGACTTCTGAATTAATCTTATTAAAAGACTCTTGTTGCCCCTTCTGTAATTGATTTACTTGGCAATTGAAAGAATTTATCTTTAAATAAATATTATTAAATTCCGCTGATGTATCCGCCCTTAACTGCGTTATTTCTTCGCGTAATTCCCCACGAAAATTCTTTAATTCTTGTGCCTGACTTTTCATTTCCAAACTTATATCGTCTAATTTCGCATTTATTTCCGAAGTTATCCCTTCAAATTTAATATTCATTTCTGCAAGCATTTTAATAATTAAACTGCTAGGGTCTGGTGAGCAGCTCTTTTATTTATTTATTTATTTACGTAAAAAAACAGTTAAAAACTGCGTATGACGTGCTATGGGGAAAAGTGAATTGTGTGCACATTTTCAAAATTCTGTGATACCTACACTAAGTCATATACTACTTAAATTTTGAATTTTGAAAGGAAAAAAAAAAAAAACAAAAACTCCCATGTAGTAAAATCTATTTTCAAGGATAAATAAGCAATAAATTTTGGCTCTTATTACTTCCTGCCGCGAAAACATGGAAACGATAATTTGAATAACTGTATTTCCCACTGAATTCTAGAAGACGTGCACAGAAAATGAAGTTACATTTATGTCCAGAAGCAAAACAAGGGGCCATCTCAGCATTTGCTCAATGGATCAGGGAAACTGGACGAAAAACCTGATCGAGATGGGGCCATTGACCCGGAAGCTGTAGTACAATAGTTGTTACAGGTTGTTTATACTCATTTACACAGTCCAAATGGTAAATAATGCATTATGTATCATTGTTAAAATTAATGTTACTTTTCTTGTGATGCTCGGTATAGTCTCTAATTGTATAGAAACAGTTATGCAAAATTTCTTGGGATTTAAACTTTTCTATTGAATTTAATCGTTTAATGTCATCTGGCAAAGTGTTGTAAAATAATTACATGTTTTGTGTTTATTAATTTTTGTCACCTGATGAATATGATTTCTACGTCGAGTGTTATAGTAATAGACTTCGGCATTTTCTGAAAATATATTCCCGCCCTTGAGCAAGTCATTTTTACAAAACCACTGATTCGTAAATAAAAGACACGGTAATGGTAGAATTCCTAGATTAATGAAGAGAGGCTTACATGAATCACGTGGGTGGGATTTGGTTATTATTCGTACAATTCGTTTTTGTAATCTAAAAGTCTGGGAGCTATAAGATGTATTTCCCCAGAATATTATGCCATATCTCAGGCGGCAATGAACATTCGCGAAGTATACACAACGAGCAGTATGAAGGCTGACTGAATTTGCAAGAATTCTGAACGCGTAGCATAATGAACTTAATTTTGGTTCAATTCATTTAAATGGACGTTCCATTTAAGGTTTGACTGAATTGAGAGACCTAAAAATTTTGTTGCCTTAACATCAGTCAATAGTACACTGTTCATTTTTTTGGAAAATTAAATCCGTTTTCTTTTCGTTTACTGTTAATTTGTTATTTCGGAACCAATTTTAAACATCTGATATTGTACTATTTACTGTTTCTTTATTGCAAAGGATGTTCGTATTATCCGCAAAGAGAACCGTTCTTCCGTTGCGAATCATCGAGGGCATATCGTTTACGTAAAGTAGGAACAGAATAGGGCCTAAAATCGATCCTTGAGGAACTCCACATGCAACGGGCAAAGAGTCGGAAAGGTGCGTACGTAATGTTCCATCATTCCAGTAAGGTATTTCAACTCTCTGAGATCGTTGTTTAAGGTACGAACATAACCAATCTAGAGCAATACCACGAATTCCATATGAAGGTAATTTGGAAAGTAAAATGTCATGATCAATGACGTCAAAAGCTTTTGAGAGATCTAAAAATAATCGAATAGGTGCCTCGTTTTGATCCAATGATGAGGCGACATCTTTAAGGAAAGAAAATATAGCTGTTACCGTTGATTTTGATTTTCTAAATCCATGTTGGCAATCTGAAAGCGCGTCGTGTTTAGTGAGAAAGGTTTCCATTCGTACGTAAAAAAGCCTCTCTAATATTTTTGAAAAAACTGATAGAAGAGAAATGGGCCGATAATTTTCAATTTTATTTTTGTTGCCTTTGGTTTGTGGGTTGTCCTGTTCACAATCACAACATTCAAAGAATAAATAATACGCAAATCCTTTAATTTGATATATTTTTTGCGCTTTGAAGTTTGTTTGTAAATCTTCCCCAAACGCAACAATAGTTATCGGGCTGATATGCACACTTTCAATGTGAAATGATGATATGCATTTTATCGAACCGATTGAACAGAACATATGGTGAATTTCACTTCATCAATCCCACAGAACTGTAATGTATTAATGTATTTGAGGCTCATACACACACACACACACACACACACACACACCAGTCACGAACTTCACGAGCACCGGAGTTCCGCATGACCCCGACTGACTCAGAATCTGCCACCCCCACTAATGGATACTTCTCTACTTGCGATAAGGTAAGGAGCTAAATAAATTCCTTTCAGTGACTGATGCGCAGTGGGAAATATGAGAGTACACGCACCACCTCCTAGAGTTATAAATCCTGCTCACTAGTACGTGACGTCACTAAGATGGCGGCGTAGGTAGTCATGAAGCATGGGTGGTATGAACGAAGGCATGTTGTTTTCAGTTGAATTCGTCTGGCGTTTGTCCGTGTGTTCGGTGCAGTTCATACTTGTATTATACTACCGGTTTTATATGCTGTTTAGATGTGTAGTTCCGAGGTGTCGAGGAAACTGCGATGAAGCCTCTGAAAGTACATGTTTTTGGTTTTCCAAAAGATCCTGTTTTGCGGAAGAAATGGACGGCTGCTATTCGCAGAGAAGATTTTGTTCCTTCCAAATCCTCGAAGGTAAGGCTGCGGTTCTTATGCACATGTAGAACCTACATTTATTATATTATTATTTATTCAAAGCATAAATTGTATGTAAGTTGCTAAGGGTTGTGACATTATTTAGTAATATTCCTAATGTTTTATCACGAAGCCAAGTTGTTTGCAATTAGATCTTGCAATTCTTCCTTGTAATATGATGCTGAACTTGCAACTATTTTCTGTATACTGTTAAGTGAATAGTGGTAGTAGAAACTTAAACTAACAGTTAAGTAATCTTAGAATAGTAGCACTTAAGTTATAGCATTCAATTGTAAGTAATGCGTAAAAAATTCATAACCTCACAAATAATCTTAGAGATTTCCTGTAACTTGTATGAATAAGTTACTAAAAAAAAATTATTTATGTCAAAGGAATTACCCTAGGGAAGTATGAAATCAAAAGTCTCAATGGTGCATGAATTAATTTCAAATTAATTTTTTTTTGTTCTTTGGTAAAATTGGTTTGAAAGTGAAACTTAAATTCTATGTACTTATTTAATATTATAGACTAACCATTGTACAATTTTAGTTTACCCCTCATGCAACATTATTATTATTATTATTATTATTATTATTATTATTATTATTATTATACAGATTATAATATATTATTTTTTCTTGTTTCAGGTATGCCACCTTCATTTCCATCAAAATGACATTATTTGGGAGAAGGTGGTGTATAATGAACAAGGAGAGAAGCTGTCATCGAGACTGAATGTACCGAAGTTAAGAAGTGATGCTGTACCATCTCTGCTCCCTAACTGTCCAGCTCACCAAGGAGTTTTCCAGACAGGAAGGCCCTTGTGAAAAGCAGGAAAGACTGGAAATGGAAATTACAGAGAAAACTACATACATTCCAATAAATTCAGTGATTATAAATAGATGTGTATTATATTGTAAATAATTATGTTTGATGTATTGTATTATAAAGAAAAATGTTTAATAAAAACCATGTGCTAAGAACAAAGTTTTTAATCATGCATTGATATACTATTGTATTAAAAAAGGAAAGATAATTTAGTTTCCTGGAATATGCAGTGAAGAAAATGTAAGATGAGAATGGGTGACTGTTCCCAATGACTCCTTGTAATAAGGAATGCTTCAAAAGTCACCAATGAAAGAAATGATTGCTGTCCCACTATCTTAAAATATCTGAGAGAGAGTTCGTTCATGATGATTGTGTAAATGATCATTCAGTAAATGATTTAGTCAAACATTTACGCCGGAAAGCTGTATTTTTGATAAGTTTTGTCAAAAGAAAATGATGGATTATCAAATAAATTGCAGAAGATTGAATATTTTTCAGTAAATTCATCAGTTGTATTCTCAATAAATACTGTATTGAAAACCAATGTTTATTAAAAAATGTACTTAAAAGAACTTTCATCTGAATTGATAATTTTTAATACAAAAGGAAAACGGGTTTTGTTGAAAATGGTGTGGAAATTGTAAGCGAGGAATGACCGACGCTCTCCATGACTACCTACGGTGACGTCACGAAACAGTGAGCAGGCTTTATAACTCTAGGAGGTGGTGGTACACGTGACTTGTTTTCGAAACATCCACTAAGACCTCTGAGATCTAATCGTAATGGAGCGCGACAATCAGACGCGAGAATAAAGACGACAGTCTTCGATTAGAAGAGGAAAAAAAAACAACGAAAATCTAATTTTGTTGATATTTCATGACAGTGGCGTAGATGAACTATTTTATTTTTAAATAGATTTTATACAAATTGATTCTACATAACTTACAGGTACAATAAATTGTACCTGTAATGTAAATGCATTTACATTAATAGCAAAATACGGTATGAGAGGGTATAAAGATATGATATATTTAAAAACTGTGCAGCGATTTGCCATTTTTATTGCGATATTCGTAATCTACACATAAAATTGAGTACGTCGCGCACTCTACCTTCCAGAAGGTAAGAATCGTGTTCCCTTTTCTCAAACACCGCTTCAAATGTTTTTGATGTTCTCTCCGATTCTACCATTATAAATCCTAAAAATTGAGGAAATTTCAAAAATGTACTTTGGTCGGCGTTAGATGGCAGCTAGCAAGAGGATGGGGCAAGACCGAAAAGCTAGCCCAGAGTGAAGAACATTAACTACTACAAGAAAGTATGTGCCATTCGGTAGCCTCACTAGTTACTTTCTCACATACGTACGTTCACTGAAGAGCCAAGAAAACTGGTATACCTGCCTCTTGTGGTAATACCCGCGAGCACGTACACCCGCGTGCCGCTACGTGACGTGTCATGGACTCGACTAAAGTAGTGCTGGAGGTAATTGAATCCTGCAGGGCTGTGTATAAACTCGTAAGAGTACGAGGGGGTGGAGATCTCTTCGGAAAAGCATGTTGCAAGGTAGCCCAGATTTGCTCAATAATGTTCATGTCTGGGAATATGGTGGCCAGTGGAAGTGTATAAATACAGAAGAGTGTTCCTGGAGCCACACTGTAGCAATTCTGAACGAGTCGGGTTGTCGTTGTAGCAGCATCAGCAGCAGCAGTAGCAGTAGCAGTAGCAGTAGCAGTAGCAGTAGCAGCAGCAGCAGCAGTGCTGCAGTGCAGCAGCAGCGAGCGTCGTGCTAGCAGCGCGCAGCGTAGCAGGCAGCAGTGCGCGCGCAGCGCGCAGTGCTAGCGTGCGTGCGTGCGTCTGCAGCGCGCGCGCGTGCTGCGCGCTGCGCGCGGCTGGCGCGCGCGCGCTGCGCGCTGGCGTGCGCGGTGCGCGGCGCGCTGCGTGCGCGTGCGCGGCGCCGCGCGCTGCTAGCTGGCGTGCGCGCGCCGGCTGCGTGCGTGCTGGCGTAGCGGCGCGCGCGCGCGTGCGCGGCTGGCAGAGCGGCGGCGCTGGCGCGGCGCGCGGCGCGCGCGCGTGGCGGCTGGCGTAGCGGTGCAGCAGCAGCGCGCGTGGCGTAGCGGTGGCGGTAGCAGCAGCAGCAGCGTAGCAGTAGCAGTAGCAGCAGCAGCAGCAGTAGCAGTAGCAGTAGCAGTAGCAGCAGCAGCAGCAGCAGTAGCAGTAGCAGTAGTAGTAGTAGCAGCAACCGATCTAATAAATGTACCAGACTGGTTGTCTTATATATACGTTGCCGACCGGAGCGCCGTATTCTGATTGGTTCCAGATCTCTTTATTTCAATATGCATGGCTGTACCAGTTTTTCTGTCTCTTCAGTGTATATCCCTGTACAGTATTTGAGTAACGGTGGTGCGCGTATGTACGTGTGTGCGTGTGGGTGGATCCATCACCCACGGCTAGGCCACTTTCGGTGCACCAATTGAGACACACAAGGTGTTATTCGGCGCGTTTCGGTCTCCTAGAGGGGAACTGATAATTTGTTTTCATATCCGGGCAGAATATTCTAAGAAATTTTCAGAAACGTGCTTTGCGTGTATTAGCGCTGCGATCTTAGTGGGTAGGTGGAGAATTAAACCAATGCCACTTAAATAGATCTATGTAGGTGGCATTGATTAAACCCTAGTCATCCGTCGCACCACGACGTCATTCCTTCTATGAGGATGACAACACTGTTCTGGAACATGTGAAATACGATGCAGAACTTTCAATAGTGATGCTGCTTTGAACATAAAAGGTTAATTTGTTTGTCCTTATTACCGTATTTTTAATAATAAATTTGCAAACACCTACGTAGAGTATTACTTTGGAACTTATTAAATTCGAAGAACGTCACGTGAGAAAACTAGAACTGTGAGTAAAGTTAGAGAACGGAAACACGTGCGTATTCTAGTTTGCACATTTACATTCTTAAGGGTGCAAACACAAGGGAAGACGTTTTATCACAGAATTTTCGGAACTAATTGAAAACGATCTTACATTAGGATTAGAGAATAACGCTCGCAGGTGATCGTTTAGACTGCTGGCCAGCTAAAAAGCCGAACTAACGGGACAACTTTTGAAAAATGTCACTGTCGGATGAGAACATACATTTACACTCGATTTAGGGTAGTTTCGTTTCGTTTTATGTTGGCTAAAGTTGTTGCCAACCGTCACACAAATACCCTGAATATATTACCTTCAAGCGGTAGGGACATTTTTTAAAATGTAAGTTTGCAATGAAACAATGACTACTTCCGTAGATTCCGCCAACATTCAAAGCCATCCAAGTGCAATTGTGTTAGTTTACGAGTGTTGCTAAAAATTTGCATTTTGCGTTTTGGTGCTCTTCGTTCTTTGCGTTTTATCCTTCAATTTATTTATTTAGTAGTACTAGGCGTTTTTGAGTTTTATTTATTATTTTCCAGTTGTTTTCTTTAGTAATAATAATAAAGTTAATTGAAATAGTTATAGTAGTTCATTATTTGTTGCTGTTAAGTGTCCCTTTAGTATTTCTTGTTTTAAATTAATTATATTATATTTATTATTATTTTTCTGAATTCATTTTAATTATAACTGGAAAATAATGGTAAGCCTAACAACATCTGGGTCTATACTTAATACTGAACCTTTGAAGATGAACACGTTTTCAAAGACTGTCACTGGTAACAATGGATAAGTTATTGAAGCGTTACTTACACTAATGATGTTTTTCATTATTTTTTTGAACTTACTTTTAAAAGCTAATGAATAATTGAACAGATAAATTAAATGGATGTATTTGCATTGATATTCACATAACTGGACTATTAGGAACATTTCATTAGATCACTTAAAAACTACCATGTATATCACGTTAATTAACTTCAATAATTGTGGTATTTATTTGCGTTCAATAAAACTTATTACTACCACTTCAAAACGTGAAGGAACTGTTGACACACATCTCAAAAGCATTAATAACATAGAAGTATGACCGCAGATAACTTTTGAGGTTGTATTTTTCATTTGCACTTGACACTTTTTAACACTTCTTAAGCTCGCAATAGTTGATAATGATAATTCTTAATTAACTTAATAATTATTCAGAGAGTTAATACTCGTTTATAGATGAACATCTCTTTTTAATTCTACCGAAAAACGAAACATGTATTATTGAACAGTGGACAAGACTCGAGACCGCGCGAGGGTTGTGAATGAGACAACAAATAAAACAAAAGCGAGAGACTTGATCAGAGTTATAGTTTCATAAGTTGGCTATTCCGACAGGAAATCTTTCAAGCTGCCATATTGCGAATTTAGTGCGGCCTGATACACGGCCTGGAGTCTATGTGCACTTTTGTGCATATTAGCAAAAATTGGTTTAAAATGTAGCTATTCGCATCATCCATACTTGCAAGTATTTTTACATCGATTACTATTTCTGAATTGCAATATTACCAGTTCATATGCCGGATGAATATGAACTGCAAATGCAAGGTCATTGGGGGTGAGAATTTTTGAACGGCAGCATAACATTATCAACTACTACGATTCATTGGTATGTTCAATGCCAGAGACTGTAAGAACTTATTTGAAGCCATGCATGACAATTAGAAATTTTCATCACATGAAAATACTTTTAAAACAGTTTACATCGTCAGCGACGAGTAATATACGAAGTGTAGAGAAAGTTATGTTATGCTGCGGAAAACCGATTTCGAGATTTCAACGGAAATACATGTTTTGGGGTTCGCTGTTGTTCGATTGTGTGTGTTTGAGCGCTAAACTATGCGTAGGGTTTTTTTCAAACTGAATACTCCCAGGCCGATCTGGCTCGACGATTTTGCATTACATTAATTAAGTTTTGGTTGTTTTTTTTACCTGAAGCCCCTGGAACATTTTCAACATTTTCTTAAACATGGCTCCTACTGTTATTTAAGAAATTTGTTGTAAGAATAGAGTGAAATACATTTATAAAGGCTACATAGATTCGATTTTCACTGTTAACTCTGAATTTTTGTAAATTGCAAAAGTTCGAAATTTGTTTGGCGTCTTCCTACAATTACAAAATTGAAGATAGAGATGAACTAGTAAGAGAAAGTGTGTGTCATTCTGTGTCACCACTAATTTTCAGTTTTACATGCAATGGGTTGGAAGTAGACGAGATCATACCTTATTTTGTCTCTTGATAATGATGCTTTAATGGGTTCCTTTGCATAAAATGCCAGAAGTTTTCTAATAACTGTCCGATAAATGTCGAATGTATTCAACTACGATCGATTTGTATTTAGCTGCATAGGGGAATGTGGGAAGCACCGTTGCCAATCTCCACTAGAGCTGTCACGTGACAGAACAGGTGAAATTGGAGAATGATCCCACTCTTTTACACCTATGCAACTGGTGATCTCTAGTGTGAACTGGAGACAACACTTTGTGCTGAGAAATCGTGACGGTCCACCACGAACTTGTTATTTCAAAACCAAATTTACCTACAACACTGTAACAAAATTCAATCTTTCATTTCTTGGAGACTTTCTTTAATATTCACGCAGGGGAGTGTTCTAGGTTTGGGTATCTTTAATAATTTCGTTAGATAAACTTATAGCAAATAATAGTCATCGGAAACAAAAAAATATTAAAGTAATGGCTACCAAATAATATCTCATCAGGTTAGAGTTTGTTGGCGTTCTTTTCAAACGAATGCTTCGCAATACTTTGGAGTTTTCGTTGACAGATACGATTGTAAGTACCACGAACAACTCACAAGACACATTTAACTAAGAAAGTGTGTAAGTAGACGTTCATCGCAGCAACCTAACAAAAACGAACGTCACGATTTTCAGTACTTCCGAGCATTGCCGTTGTGCATCTAGCTGAAATGTTGAGATTACTGCATGCAATACGTCCATTCCTATTCTTCGTTTACTGCAGTTTACAGTCTTTTGAAGAAAAATGTCAAACCGCTCGTTTTCCTCACACAATTTGAGCATCGGGAAGATGAGCAATAAACATGCTGATATATTTCATATCAAATACGCAAGTCAATATCGTTAAAAACTTATATGAAGTAAATGTCAACGAGTATCATGATTTTCATCATACTGTGAACGAAACAGACAGAACTTTGTATGTTTTGCGACGAAGCTGTTACTATTATTGCTGTGGCGATTATTTTTCTGATCGGTTAACAAGCAACTAGCAGGCGACTAATAAGTTATAAATATTTTATTACTGAAGTATAATGTGATAAAAACGATAAGAAACGTTATTTTCACTAATTCTTAGAAAAATATATTCTTCATAACAAATTAACTTTTGTATCTAAATTGAAATTGAAAAACAATTGTAGTAAATATAACTAGTGGTGCTACAGAATGGCACAGACTTTCTTATAGTAACCTTTTCTAATTTCCTTCGTGTGGACTGAATTTACAGTCTTGCCACTCTTGCCGGCTCCGATCTATCGTCGCCCAGTGTATATTTTTTTATATTATCTCAACTTTTCCGTTTCCTAATAGTAGATCCGAAATATACCTTCAAGGATATTAAAGAAGAGTAAAACCTCGTCCTAAATAGAAATTTTCTTTGAAAAATTTGAAGCCGTTTTTAGTTATTCGTCACATTTGAGGATGACGTTTACATGCCATCCTTTTTCAAATTCTCATTAGTCTCGTAGCTAAGTTACGAAATATGTTGATAACAACTGAGAACGTGGCACGTTAATTATGTGTACATTTAAAAGACCTGAATATTAAGAAAAATTGAAGCAGTCTTGCATAAATTGAAGCATAAATCAACTTTCATAAACTCTCACAATGGGGGACGATCCAACAAAATACAAAAAGCTACCTCAAATTATCGCCGGACTCGGAGGTAAGGTTTTCTTTTTAATTTTCGCCAGTTGATTAATTTCCTGTTAATAAATTAAAGTACTACACAGTTATGAATAGGGGATGGATTATTGTAATAGTTTTTATTCAATACATCGTAATAATTTTAGTGTTTTCTATAACTCATAGTGTGTTGTAATGATCTACATTATTAACGCAATATGTCAAATTATTACCTGAATATTCAGTACTCAATATTCGATTTGTTATGAAATCTCTTCTTCAAAGACATCTCTTCAAATAAGTTCATGAACAAATTTTCGAAAATTGAGTAGTTTTGATGTAATTTTTGCAATTTAAGAATACATTTTCAAAAACGGATCCAAATTTTTCCTTTTAATTTTTTGGCATAGAACATACGGAGTAAAGTACGTAGTACAGAGAACGTTATATAATGCTGCGGAAAAAACCGATTTCGAGATTTCAACGAAAATACCGTTTTCAGGTCCCATGATACCGAAAAAGTGTTTTTTTTTTCTTTTCAAAATGTCCGTCCGTCCACTCACGTCCGTCCGTCCGTCCGTCTGAACATCTGTCTGTCCGACTGCTCGTCCGTCTGTGAACATTACCTAATCCGTGCGAACGATGTTTGTGAATATTACCTAATCCCTAATCCGTGCGAACGATCGTTTCCAAATTGAAGAAACCCCTGTCGATCTGACTTCAGTTGAAGCTTTGAAATTTTGAAAAACATTCTCTAAATTTGGGGGTACTTTACATGATGCCCGCCGGACATTTTCAAAATTTTCTCAATAACGTCTCCAAATCGTTTCTTTAAAATAATTGTAAGAATTGAGTATAAACCACTTATAAAAATGGTATAGGTCCGATTTTCATGGTTAACTCTTACTTTTTGAAAATTGCAAAATTTTTATTTTTTCCGCGTCTTCCTACAACTACAAAATTCGAGATAGAGATTTTTCCTTCAAATGAAATTTGTAATAGTTCTAGTTATAATAAATAGTTCTTTCATTAGTCATGTATATTTTTTGAAAATTTTAGTACTTTTCGTGCAATAGAGCGTAAAATATTTGCAATTATAAAAAGTAACAAAAACAAGACTCTCAAAAACGGTATAAATTTTTTTCTTTTAATTTTTGGTAGAGTTAGTACCAAACAAATCCTATAAGATGATATAAACGCCATATTGCTCTATTCTTTTGTTATTTTCAAAAATTACAAAACTGTAATCTTTTTTCCTTGACTCTCCCGTCGGTAATATTTTCATCGGAGGCGATTACTTCACATTATTATTTTTACGAGTACATGTCCTTTAAATAATATCAAATATATTTTCCCGTAAACTCAACAGTTTTCTGTGAAAATGATCTCAAAATTCCGGGTTTCCAGAAACTCTCAAACACCATTTTCTCAAAAATGGCTCCAAATTTGTTCTTCAAATTTTTCTAATGGATAGTTTGATTCATTGATTTTTTCGTGTTTCCGGGCGCGTCAACTGCTTCGGTCATTAGTCCCGTTAGTGTAGTGCAAGTTTTTTCTCGGGAGATGGCGGTGATCTTCCCCCGCCGGATGGCGAGATCCGGCGCCGACCTACCGTCGGCTAGTGGGGTTTCCCCCTAACCAGGACTCTCCCACCAGCGGGGCACCGCCCCAGTCAGGCCAAGCTCTAAGCTCCCGACCGGTCTCCTGGAATATGTGGTAGTGTAGTGCATGTTAGCGTAAGTGGGTGTGTGAGAGGAGAGGATAGGACAAGGAAGAGGAAGGATAGATCGCGCACCGTCCGTGGCCCGTTTGGTAGGGTACTGCTCTGGCATTCGTCTGGTGTTGATCGGAGAAACCACGACAATCTACCGATCAGAGCAGCCGGCTGCTAGAATTCTCTTCCAGACAGTGACTGAATTCGACCTAGCTGAAACGCTAGTGTAGAAAATCTTGCCGCCGTCGGGACTCGAACCTAGGACCTCCCGGTCAGAGGCGCTGCAGTGACATCAGTTGATGCACTGAGCTACCGCTACCGGTCCTCTAATGGATAGTGCTAATTGCACTGTTTATATGACGTAAAGTTCATTTTGGTGTATTAATGTTTTTTTAAATTACACAAATATACTTTATTCGAAATATCTCTTACGCCGTTAATATGCACATTTGCATCAATTTGTATACATTAATACATTGGTGAGTGGAAGTGCTTCAAATGACAATTAAGTGTAGGTTTTCGAAAACTCAATAGATTCCTGTGAAAAAAAGGTTCAAATTTCGCATTTATAGTAATGCTTAATCGCCATTTTCTTAAAAAGGGCTTCAAATTTTTCAATGAAAATTTATATTTAGGAGAAGTTTATACTTTTCTTTAATACTCTTGAAGTAATACATTGGTTCTACTATTAAGAACCCGAATAGGTAAGAAAGTGTAAAAAAAAATATATTTTGGGCGACGATAGATGGCAGCTGGCCAGAGAATGCAGCGATATCCTAAAGCCAGTCCACACCAAGGAAATACGAATAATTTTCTACGAGAAAGTATGTGCCATTCGGTAACACCTCTAGTTTTCTAATACTAAAGAAGGGTTATCAAAGCTAGTTTGTACTAAGCTAGTTTGTACAAAGCTAGTTTTCGATTAACACTACGTATTTTGAAAAATTGTAACAAGTTAAAATTGCAAAACTATCTTACTTGCTTTTTCTAGCTATAAAACATGCTTTTTTTTTAGTTTTATACTGCAAGTTTTACACGTAATCTCCGTAATTCCAAATTTTAATTTTCTGCGCATCTCTAGCTGAAGAGAGTGGATCACAATTTTACTGAATTGCTATACGAAAATAGTAACGAAAATTTGATATTCATGGAATTTCTTCTCATTGTTGGACGATAATATTTTTTACTGTATAGAACTCTGTTTTGGGTTGTCGAATTTGTGTTGATGTCTTAGATTATAGACATCATGCGTTACGATTGGTAGTAAATTTTACAAGTGACCGCTGAAATGTGTCAATTTTGACAGAAATTGCAGTATTGCAATATCGCGTTGCATTTATTTTACAAATGAATAAACGTACGTGGTAATGTAGCTCCACTAGTTTCTTATAAGGAGAAGGAATCATGAAATAGAAATTTATGCCACCAAGCGAAGTGGCACAAAGCATAGTGCGCTGACTTTGCATTCCGGAGAGCCGGGTTCAATCCCCTTGCCGGCCATCCTGACCGGGGTTTTCGTGGTTTGCCTCCGTCATCTAGGCGAATGCACGATCGGGAAACCTGCGTCACTTGCCGAATCATTTAGCTATGTGAAGTCACGAAAGGCAAGCAAATTCCAGAAATCGGGGATTTCTGATTGGGTGACCGACGCCAATTGCCCTTTACGTGAGGAGATATAATGGCTAAATACTAATACAAATTTACGAAGTGGCGTAGCTTCGAATGGTGCCACTCGGGACAAATCCATCACCCCATCAATTCCCTCCCCAGAAGTTAAATATAGATATCGTTGAAATCGAGACTCTTTGAACATTGAAAAATGGGTCCTGACCACATAGTTTCGCATTTTAGTTTACCTTATTTCTTTTCTTTGCTTTCTTAGTATTTATGATTTAAATGTATACTTATTAAATATAAATAAATTTTAACTAAACCATAAAAATTATATAATTCTAGCAAGAACATTTTCAAATAACAAAACTCTTAATATATATAATTTTTGTTACATTAGAAAATGTTACATTGCGAGTGAGATGCTTCCAGCTCAGGCGCCGTTAGGAGCCGAGGCATCTGACATTCCCGCCCATGTGCCCTAACACGTTTTATTTCATGCTACGTCGCATTCCCTGATTTTTATTTTAATATCATATTGCAATATTTCACCGAGTGCGGGTGCCAATAAAGAATGACCCACGGACCAAGAGCCCCCTAGAATCTTGATGTCTGTGAAACAATTGCAGTAACTTGAACATTTTAAAATGGGATTGAATGATAAAGAAACGCTTCGGAACCCGATAATCGATGAATCTAATGAATTAATTGAACAATTAATATCACAGAGATCGGAAGAAATTATTTTAAATAATATGAAAAAATTTCTTCCTGGAAAAATATAAATAATATGAACGTGGGTTAATGAGGATGTAATATTGACTTATCAGACTTAGTAAGTAGTTCCTACTATAATTACAAGGCGTTCTAATGTCTCCCTTTCCGGCCTGCTTTGAGGAACGTAAACAATCAAAATGCGACGTAGTGTTAAATAAAGGAATTAACAAAACACGGCTGATAACACAGATAACAGACTCGTTTGTTTGCTACTAGCAAAATACTCGACGTTTCCCGGGTTTTCTTCATATCTAATCCTTGTGAAAGAGGAAAAATTTCAATTTCATACAAGCAATGGTGTTTAAGAATATTATTTTTAAAGTAATTAATTCAAATTTTAATAAAATATTTTATTTCACTTCATATTACAGTAGCGTACTATTACATTTTGATCTGTTCAGCTTTCCCCACGGTCAAGCGCTGTTTTCTTCAAAATCTCAATTTAAGTATCCACTTTATTATTATCCACTCTCTATTTAAGTATCCACTAATATAAATATTAAAAAGAATATGAACTAAAGGTGCTACAAAATGGCACAGACTTTCTCGTAGTAAACTTTTCTACTGGAACTTTGGAATTAAATACATCTTCTGAAGTGTCTTTGACAAATTTGACTTCTTCTTCGCTGTCCGGGTGACGCCGCGGAGTGGGCTGAGAGGCCTCTCAGCCCACTACGCGGCGTCACCCGGACAGCGAAGAAGAAGTCATCGACTCGAGCCGCGGAAGCCTACGCGTACATTTGACAAATTTATCCAAGTGTACTATTAATATTCTTTCATAAAAACTAATTAGATGTTCTTTGTTATTATTGTTAAATATTACCAAATAACAGCAACATGTAATTTTAAAGTAGTAATAAGTTAATAAATTAGATTTTAAAAGTGCAAGTTTTTTCACAATTATTTGATTTTACTGCGAACACAGAATCTATTTACATGACCACTGTTTTCATAACTGATGATTAGACATTGGATGTTTAGGGAAATGCCTATTTTTTTTCTAGAGAACTTATTTAAAGGCTGATAAAATATGTCCACGAATCATGGCAAATGATGCCATATGACGAAGTTTTATAATGCTTAATTTTGCTTATTTTAGCATAAATGTCTATTTTTTGCATCAATGCCTTTTTAGAACTTTTTTGCCTTTTATTTATTATATTTATATACAATGCTAAGATATCGGAAAATCGGCGATGGTCCAACGTGACCATTGATTACGAAAACTTCAATTCACGTCTTGAAGTTTAAAATTACGAGAGAATTCCTAAAAGTATACCAACTGATTTTTCTCAATTTTCCTATTTCATAAATACCAGCCATGATCAGAGAACATGGACGATTGACAATACACCGAGAGAACCGTAATTTTCAGTGAAAAAAAATATAATTCCCAGGTTTCAGTGTTGCTAGTGTTGGACTGCTAAAATATGCCAGTCACATCGTTCAGATATCCTTCTCCGCATTCAAACTGATTTTGTCTCCCAGTCGTCGCAAATTTGATATTGTGATCCTTGAAAAATTACTGCTAATATGTAAATATTATTAAAAATAAAATGTAGAAGAGTTGTAAATATGTAAATCTAGTTTTACATTAAAATATACGAACTGGTTTCATCCATTTAAGTTTACCAAATCATATAGACAAAAATTACAATTTTTCCATTTTATTGTGTATGTAACTTATGACAGTGCCTTTTTTCTCCTTATTCATGACTTTTTCAGTGCCTTTTTAAGTGCCTAAAAGACGATTTTTTAGTGCCTAAACAGCCGATGTCTACTGATGATAAATGGGGGCAGTGACTATTATGTCAGTGATGGCTCATATTTCGTGCAGAAATAGCGCTGACGTAATGATTCGTGCCATAATATACCATATTATGAACAATTTTGCTAATGGAAAGGGGTTGTTTATAATGCTGGTATACAAAAAAATAATTATCGTTGTGCATCTACCAACATATTATTTTAATTCTTTATTTTCCGCTTTTGTGTTGTATTAATCTTTACCAAACTTTGTAAGTATTCTGCGAAAATCCTGAAGAAGAGCCTGCGATCATTTCGAACCGCTTTATACACTATACATTTTGTAGTATCGCTGTCGTTGAATTTTTATTAGTATAGATTTATCGACTTAATGACGTTTTTCCACGACCCCGAGAAAAAGTGGATATTATTAACGCAACCAGTTCCACTTTCAATTAGGGACTAAGTGCAGCATTCGCTCCGTAGGGAGATGCGTAACAAAATTTGGCAAAGTTTTTGTTATCTTTTTTATTGGATTTTTGCCCATTTTGTTAATGTTCATCATGAATATGAAAGTAGTTTTATACAATGTCAATATTTTGCTTGTAATTAATGAATCTTTAAAGTTTTCTTAGAAACTACTACAATAACTTGATTATGGAATTTAACTAGCAAAAATTAACATTTCACTCATTCAAATACGTTAGTTGCAATTTTACTGAATATATCTAAATTTAAAAACATCAAACTGATGTTAATAAAAAATGTAGTACATCAGATCGACATTTCCTCTCGTGTGATTTTGACTTCTCTGCACGTACTATCCCCTCATGCGTAGTCACCCATCATCACACAGTTCGAACGTCCCTGACACCTTTTTTCTATACAGTGAATGCCCTAATGAAAGCGTTCACCATGTTCTTCGCTTACGTCTCCTAAATTTGGTCGAAATAAATCTATATGAGAAAACAAATAGTGCATTTTCACTGAGATTATACATCCAAGAAAAGGGTAACTTTGTAGTAAATTCATCAATTCAGCAACATTGTACCAAATAACAAAATATGTTAATCATAAACAAAGTGTGAAACTTTCAGCGAAATTAGACAAGTAGAACCTTGATATGCAGTTAGGTTGAGCCTTAGCTTCCATTGAACGCGTAGTTCAGTTTCCTTGGTAACATACACTAATCATGTATCACGAATTTTAAATTTAATATTTTAAATATATTTTCAGTTTAATATTTTAAATCTATTTTCTCCCATTCTTATGGTCGTGAAAAAAATAACATACACCTCGGGAGAGAAATTATTTTCCCCTCAGAATAAGTCTAGCCCTCGGAATAATTGAAGCCCTCGTTTTACACCTCGGGAAAAATAATGAATTTCTCTCCCTTCATGTGTAATTTACTTAAAATGACATTTTTAATGTTCAGAATATCCTCTGTATATTGCAGTTGCCATGGGGGGTTTTAACATGGGCTGTGGCCTGGGGTGGGCCTCGGCAGGTATGAATCTCCTGAAGCTGGTCAGAGGCGGCGGCGATGAGCCTGAAGACGAACCGCTGATTGACTCAGTGATTACATCCATCTTCAACATTGGGGCGATTATAAGTTTGATCATCACAGGCTTTATAATGAACCGCATTGGTCGAAAGTGGAGTATGGTACGTATATTCTCTCTAGGTTTATTTAGTAATCTAATGACCTGCACCGGCAAAAAATTCGCTGAACATAACCACACAAAATGGTTTCCGGAAGAGTAGCACCACACTGCTCAAGAATGACAATTACAATACCCTCGTACAACTCTCACACAACTGACAAACATTGAACATCTCCACGAACACTGTAATATTATAGTATAAGGAGGCAGTTTCATAAGTTTCCAACCTAAGACAACATTCAACAATGGGGAAGCCTTTCGAGCAGTAAATACTCTTAATCTTATATAGTTGTAATGCTGTAAGTGTGCAAACGTCATCTTAATCAGTGCTGTCAAGGGAGGTACATGAGTGGGATTGCAGTTCATGAAATCTCATGATATTTGGCTTCTACACAAAAATATCACCTGTCCACAAGCTCAGGTTGTGAAGAATACTGGAAGCATTGTGGCATCTAGAAGTTGGACAAACCGCTCTACAGCCCAGATTTGACACTCAGCGACTTGATAATGTCATGACATCCCGAATAAATACAACAGAAATCATGAAACTCAAAGTATTTAGAGGACTAGAATTATATTCTGATCACTACCTCACAAAATGTTCTTTAGATATTATTCCGGAAAAATAAAATTCAAATTGAAAGCTCCACAACGCAAGCACGACTTGCAAAATATTAAAGACAATACACAAGTCACAAAGCAAATAGAACAATTAGACACACAGAATTGTAAATAATTCCAAATAGGGCTTGCACAAATAGCAGGACAAGTAGCATCACCAACAAAACTCGAAAGCATGCATAGTGGCCGGACGAATGTGATCATCTTATTCAACTTAGGCATCAGGCTTGGCAAAACTAGTCGAGTAAAAGAACAGAAACAGTCTTTAACTTAAGAAGAAATATACAAAAGGCTTGTCATGGAACTGCAAAATTTGCAATTACCAGACAGTAATCAAATCGGAAGCACTCTATGCATTAGAAACTCTTAACCTTCAACATAGAACTCTAAAACATCAGTTATTAGGTAAAGAACGCAAAATTATTGGGAAAATTCTTATCGCTAAAATCAAGAACGATATAAATCACCCGTAACCAAATGAGGAAATCAACAAGCAAATTTTTAAAATCACAGATTTAATGCGAATGCGAAGAATCCAATTTATGCGATATTTAGAAAGAATAAATGCTAGTAGGTTAACAAACCAGATCTGTCTCAATAATTATGTCACCAGATCGAAATGGTACAGTCAAATAGAAAAGAACCTTAGGGAATTGAGATCTCCAAATTTAGAAGATCGTGATATAATTAGAAAAATTACCAAGTCGCAGAGTTTCGAGGTGGAAAATAAGGCAAAGAAAACATATGGTCTAAGCAAAAAAGCAGACCCATTCGTTGCGCATGAAAGATTACAGGGCTAACAAGAAGGCCAAAAGTATTGATTTCGCGTGGTCCTAAGTGACCCATTCGAAGAGCTTATTTACATACCAAGAATATCCAATAAGTGGTGCTAGAGAATGGCATAAACTTTCTCATATAAGTTAGTTTCCTATTCTCTTGAATGACAGCTTTTCGGTTTTGTCTCATCACCTTCCCAGGTGCTATTTACCGCCATTTAAAAGATCTACCAGGGCTTCTCGCTGTACCTAAAGACCTACGAAGGCGGCTTTTTAAACATTACCTGATTCGTGCTCTTCCGCACAGACTTATGTCTGTCATCGTGTATCTTAAGGTATTTGCCCATGGTCGAGCATTGGGTGATTTTACCAGTTTTACTTTGTTCTGAATGTGAGGATCCATTTTCTTAATTACTTACACTGAAGTGACAAAATTCATGGGATACCTCCTATTATCGTGTCGGATCTCCTTTTGCCTGTTAAGTCGGTGGAAGGCCCCCGCAGAAACATTGAGACATGCTGCCTCTTTAGCCGTCCATAATTGCGTAGGTGTTGGCGGTGCAGGATTTTGTGCATGAACTGACCTCTCAATTTTGTCCCATAAATGTTCGATGGAATGTCGCGCAATCTGAATGGCCAAATCATTCGTTCGAATTGTCGAGAATATTCTTTCATACAATCGAGAACAGTTGTAGCCCAGAGACATGGGGCAGTGTCGTCCATAAAAATTCCAACGTTGTTTGGGAACATTAAGTTCATGAATGGTTGTAAATGGTCGTCAAGTAGATGAACATAATTTCCAGTCAATGACCGATTCAGTTAAACCAGAGAACCCAGTCATTTCCTTGCAAAAACCATAGACATACAGTACTAGACTGCCAACGTCCAATGTCATACCACTGGCGCTATTGAAGTCATAATCTTGCGCTCGCCGCAATCTTATGTCACTACAGATTTGTCAGTGTTATATAAGGTTATTTATAAGCTTCTTTCTTTATTTTAATCAATTTCTGTTGAGGTTTTGGCAAATACTGAATTATTTACATTACGATGTTGAACAGTTGTACTCGTTTTTGTATGTATTTTTTCAAATTTCCAACACAAGGGAAAAGATATTGGAATTTCAGTTCTCTGGTTAGTAATTACCTTTTCGTGCTTTGTGCTCATGACATTCATAAATTAATAATTAAATTTCAGTGACAATAAACAATTATTATTTCTGTTAAGATAGATTTAAACTCACTAATTAAAATCGGGTGGGTATCGATGTAAGCTGGTATGGGCCAATGTCCCCGTAGTATGTTTTGTAATTATACATAAGCTCTAATGCATTGTTGTTTCTTTCTGACTTTTAATTAATTTCCAATCCGAGATTTCAAAAAAGCATGGATTAACGTCGTTAGAAGAGAGAACTGTTCACCAATATCCGCTTCATCTATTCACTCATTTTTCCCCATAAGTTATGAATTAACCGGACAGAAAAGAAGACTGTCCCCAAACTTTTTCAACCCAAATAACAAATTTTCAGAGACATTGGAAGATACCACAACTATCAAGAAATTCTATTGTAGAAAAGTAAAAGATGCTGATCTGCAATTTACTGAGACCAATAATGATAACTAGGTTTGTGTTGTAGTATTTCTCCTTGCCAGCAAGTGTGGCATGAAGAAGGTTAATTCAATCAAAAACTCTAGTTCAATTAATATATTTTTAACGTATAATATTGAAACGAAACAGGACAAAGTAACTAAGCGATGTTTATTTCAATGTTGTATACAAATGTCAAATGTAATGTACCTGAAAAAAATATGGTAATTAACTTTGAGGTTAACTGACTTTCCTCTCAGGTTCTCGTCTCCTTTGACTCACAGAGCAAATTCCGAGTTGATCCCTTGCCTTTGCAATTTTTAAAAGTAGCGTTTATCATTGTCATGATCCTATATATCCTATATATCATTTTTCCTTTAATATTCCAGTTTTTCTCAATAGAAATGTATTGAAAACATGGTTTCATAGATTTTCTTGCGGAACATTATAAGTCACATTACGGCGACGGACGTAATCATGTGACTTCAAAAAGTCATTGCGAGTCTAGTATTATGTCTATGGTAAAAGCAGCTCATACCATTATGGATCCATCCCCAGCTAGCACAATGCCTTGTTGTCAACTTGGGGCCATAGCTTCATGGGATCTGCGACTCAGTCGAATCCTACTATCAACTCTCACCAACTGAAATAAGCTGACCAATTTCCATTCGTCTGGGGTCCAATCAATATGGTCAAGAGCCCAGGAGAGACACTGCAGGCGATGTCGTGCTGTTATACTTGTTTTTTTAACATGGCAGCTGAAGATAGTATCTTCATAATGGAATATGTCACGGTTTTTCGCATCTTTCTCGGTCGTCCCACTAGAGTACCCCGATCTGCTTGATACGGTCGCGATAATGCGACATCTTTCGGCAGGAGCGAGAAAGGCGCAAAATATTGTGCCGTATTCCATCTTGAAGATAATACCTACATCTGCCACATTACGAAAATCCAAGTATAGCAAAAGTACGCGAGTCGTTCTTCTGATGCTAAAGCTCATTAATGCCCATTTTCGCCGCACTGCCATAATGGACACGCTTTCACATTTATTTCTTCGGTTATTTCACGCAATGTTGCTTGTTTGTTACCGCTGACAACTCTACGCAAATGCCGCTGCTTTCGTTCATTGCGTAAAGGCTGTGGACCCCTGCGTTGCCCGTGTTCAGAACTTATGCCTGAAATTAAGTATTCTCGCCACACTCTTGACACTGTGGATGTAGAAATATTGAATTTCCCAACGATTTCCGAAACGAAATGTCCCATGTGTCTAGCTCCAACTACAATTCCGCGGACGAAGTCGGTTAATTACCGGCGTGCGGCCACAATCTCGACGGAAACCTTTTCACATGAATCATTTGAGTTAATAAAAGCTCTGCTAATGTACTGTCCTTTTATACCTTTTGCACGCGACACTACTACCATCTGTATATTTGCGAATTACTATCCCATGACTTTTGTCACCTCACTGTAGTTTGCATATACTGAGGTGTTAACAAAGTTTTGCCTTGTCAGGCTAAACTATTATGGATGAATGAGGGCATAGTTCTAGTTCACGAGGGACTCAGAATATCTTCCAAACACACACGCGCGCGCGCTGATTTTCCAAGAACTTAATAAATAGATTAAGCTCTTGTGTATGACAACATATTATGCTAATTTTTTTTTCCAGCTGATATTTTTGCCTCTGGGCGCCATCATCTGGGTCGTTACAGGATTTGTAACATTAGATCCTGTACAAATCGTAATGAGAGCTTTGATTGGTCTCGTCATTGGAGTCTACGGTGGAGTGTGTCCAGTGTATATGGGAGAGATCTCTGCAAAAGAAATACGAGGGACTATCTTAGTCTTTTTTCAGCTGCAGATCACCCTTGGAATTCTTTACAGGTATGTTACGTACCTTTAGGTCAGAAAAATATAGATAATTAATATATTGATTGGTTTGCACGTAAAACGTAACCAACTACGCATTTCTTGATATTTTCTGTTTCTCTAAAATCAGGAATTCCAAAAACCTATTTCCGCAATTTAATGGAATTTTCGCAAGGGTTCGGGGATTAGTCTCCAAAACATTTAAAATCCATTTTAAAATAAAAATATGTGGTTAAAATTTTAATTGACGATTGTCCAAATAGCAAATACAGACAGTCACATCATGGTCTTTTGGAAAGATATATGGAGTAGCAACATTCCCGGAACACTAACAATTATACTTTTGCGCAAGGTAAAATTCGATTAAAATATTATAGATCCAGCGTCAACGGACTTAAAGTTTTATTCGTAGTGCAGTGCGACTATGTTATTAGCGTGCCACGATCGTGGAAACTTCGGTTCGGCCGACGGGTCCTCAATCGCCGGGGAACGGTGCGCTGAATTCCCTTAGAACCCTGCCCTACACAAGGCGTGCTTTCCAGTCTTGGTGCTTCGTCTCTTTCTGATGGCTCACTCGAAGTTCAGAAAAGTGTTTAGTATTGCACATACGTAAAATGTGCCAAACCGTTAATGTGCATCGTCCCCTGCAGTCGTTCTTATATTGTTGACAATGTTGACAAATGAACGTAATTATGGTCATTTTTAACAAGACTCCGCAAACACACACTACTTCAGTTTCCTTAAGGGTTTACATATCATTTATGGGGGCAGAATTGTCATACGTGGTTTGTGGCCTGCACGCTCTCCTGATATGACTCCTTGCGATTTATTTCTTTAGGAATTCCTGAAAGATTGCATATACGTGACAAATCCCCTCATGCAAGAATTACGGCATAAACTAGGGAATAGATCTCTGCAATACTACAGAACATGCTTTACCGAGTGAATCATAACGTATGTAGATGTCAAAAATACATTAGAGCTAGTGGTGTGTAGTTCCCGTATTGTAACATGAGTCCATTCAAATTTTCTGTTAGCGAAAAGCCACCTTCCCTCTTCGACAATTCTACCGGCCGCCCTGTCTCAATTTCCCCGGCATCCGTGGCCTCGTTCATCGGCGCCAAATCTCCGCGCAACCGGCACATTTATAAAATGGTCGCACTGTATATTGTTTGTCTGCACACTAATGACATCCAAGTGTTCCATTTATAGTTGGGGTGAATTTTACGTGCTGTAATATAAAAGAGGCAATTAATAGTTAGGTATGCACCAAGGTCGTTATAAGTGGCCAAATGATCGAGGGCCCTTGGCCCGTTGGCGTTTTGTCACCCGAGATCAGAACCAGTTAACTTGTTATAAAACCGACTTCGAAATATAAAAGAAAGCTCCAAAAATATAATTTAGAACATACATTTAGATTAGTCAGTTACTTTTGAAGGCATTTTTGTTAAATCGTCATAACGTAAATAAAATAATAATTGTTAAATAATACTAACAAATTTGTGTCGCAATTGTTCTTGAATAGCATCATCAATTCCAATCTTTTCAGTAGTAGACGATATTCTTGCATATTTTAAAACAGTTGAGCATTATCGACACTGCGAAATGTTCTTCCGAAAGCTCGATGAGCAGAGCGCCAGATAACATCTCCAGGTGTAAGTTCAATGCATACAGCTACACTTGTTTTTTTAACGTGGCATCTGGGGGTATTATCTTCAAGATGGGAACTGCACGACGTTTTGCGACTTTCCCGGTCCTGCCGCTAGAGTTGCTTGATTGCAGAACTACTTGATACGGTCGCGTTCATGCGATATCTTGCGACTGGGCCAAGAAAGATCAAAAAGTTGTACCTCATTCCATCTTGAAGGTAATACCTTCAGATGCCATGTTGAAAAAACAAGTATAAGGTGGTATGTTCGAGCTAGTAGCTACTAATCAAACACGCGACCGTTTACTACATTTTTTTTTTATTTGTTGCATCTACACCTTGACGCAAGGCGTCTCCAAGCCCCTTAAGGGGCGTTGAGCGCTTTGCACTGGGGAGTTATCCTCCATTAATATGCTTTATTTCAGGAGGAATCCTCCGTTACTGTGTTATTATTTCACTGAATAACTACTATATTTGTCAAGTCTCGTCACGTCGCAGTCAGTCAGTCAGTGCCTTCTATCCCTTCGGCCAGGGGCTCGACGCCGTTAGATCCCGGGTTCCTGGCCGGTCACCCAACCACGAATCCGCGAGTCTCGAATTCGCTTAACCTTCGTGACTTCAGGGAGCGTAGTAAACGATTTCGGCTAGCGCCGCCGGTCCTCAGAGTAACAATAGCTGCTTGTAAACGCAAACGGAGCATTTCAATAATTATTTGTTATTTTACAAATTTTTATTTGTTAAAAGAAAAATATTGAATAGTTGCTCTACAAAAGCAATGTTCACTGATAAATTTAATCTCTCGCTAATTTCTTATTTTCATAAGTTGGCAACACCTAATGCCAGTTAGGTTGACTTCGGCACCCGTACTTTTCTTCCTTTCTATATTGTTTACGTTGAAAGAGAATTTTCGTAAAAAAAAGTTTGCGGTTGTGTGGGGTAGAAAAGTTTTAGGTAGGGTGGGTTTATCTCGTACGCCAAGAGAAATAGTGCTGACAATAGCATGATTTGTTCAGCATAATTCCTAGGCTGAGAGCCAGTACTTCCGGTTGCGATGAATTTCGCAATTTCTTATACATCTCTCCTCAAAATGCCCGGTGAGCTATGTTACATTTAATACCATCCGATTCCTAAAAAAATACTAAGCATTGAATAAAAGAAAAAAGTACTTTTTCCATTAGAGCCTGTACTACAAGTAATTTGAACTTCTTTCATTCAAAAATTAGACCCGTATTGGGGCCAATGTTTTCTTATCATCTTGAAGATTTTGCTTTCATTTAAACTATTTTGGGGGGTACTTCACCGTGGTCGACATAACAAACATACTACCTTAAGTTGTCAGGAATGAAAAGAGACACTCCATTAATACCAAATTTCAAAGAGCCTGCGTTGTTTACTTTGATCACATCTTTCATTAAACTTGCAATAAACTACGTTTTAATATAATAATTACAGACATAAATCATATTTCTCGTAAAATATAAAGTGCAATTTCGTTGTATTTTAACCGTACCGTAAATACATTGATTCTATGCAGACATTCCCGGTTGCTGGATGTCAAACGAGATTAAAACACCTCCAGATTAAGTTAGTCAGCGTTTGTACTAATCATTTGTGAATGGGAATCATTTCTTGAGTTTCATAAGAAATAAGTTTTGATGTGGTTGACCATTATCATTTATATTTTCAGTTCCTTTTTAATTTTTGGATAGCCTTAATTAAATACATCAAAATTTATTTCGTAATTTTATTGCAATGAAAAATGTAAAATTCATAGATTTGACTTTTCGGAGACTGTTCAGTTTTCCTCATCAACTGCTACAATTGAAAATTATATTTACAAAATAAATTATCGAATGAACTCAAAAATGACATTTACAATACTGGTTAAAGAAATGGAGAACATAACAATAACAAAAAGAAATAACTAACACTATACCCAATTCAAGGTGAAAGCGTACCTGTTATACCGCTAAATATAAACTAGTAGTGCTACAGAATGCCACCGACTTTCTCGCACTAGTTATTTTTCTAATTTCTTTGATCTGGGAGAGTTTCTCGTCTTGCCCCATCCTCTTTCCAGTTGCCATCTGTCCGGAAACAAATCATCAATTCCCCATCAGGGGACGGAGACGCGTCGAATACCTCCTCATTTGTGTTATTTGGAGGACGGAATCCCGAGTGACGGACACTCGCAGTTACTCAAAAGGATTATATCAAATACATTTACGTTATGTTTTCTTTGATATTCCTTCTCTTGAAAAATACATCATTAAGCTTCAATTGATTGATTGATTGATTAGTGATTCCTGCCACGACTACTGAGGTCATTAGTCCCGTTAGTGCAGTGCGTGTTTTTCATCGGTAGGTATAGGTGATCTTCCCCCACTGGATGGCGAGATCCGGCGCTGACCTACCATCAACTAGTGGGTTTTCCTCAACCACCTATCTCCCAACAGCGTGGCAGCGCCCCAGCCGAGACAAGCTCTAAGCTCCCGACCGGTCTCCCGGAGTATGTAGGAGTGTAGTACATGTTAGCGTAAGTGTGTGTGTAAAGGGAGAAGATAGGACAAGGAAGAGGAAGGAAAGATCGCGCGCGTTTGCCCGTTTGTTAGGATACTGCTCCGACATTCGCCTGGTGTAGATGAGAGAAACCACTGGAAACTACTGATCAGAACAGTCGACCGCTAGAATTCTCCTTCAGACAGCGACTGAATTCAATCTAGCTGAAAAGCTAGTGTTGAAAATCCTGCCGCCTTCGGGACTCGAACCTAGGGTCTCACGATCAAAGGCACTGCAGTGAGATTAGTTGATGCACTGATTTACCGCTCCCGGTACGGAAAGCTACAAAACTAATTTTACTCCTACGGGAAATACTATCACGAATCGCACCACGGAAAGCTAGCACGCTGAACTTGATCCACCCGAAAGGCAGTAGCAAACGAATAATGACAAAAATGATGTGAAAGGTGTAGTACAGAAATAACTATGAAACGTTTTATTGTTAAGTTCCCAAATTTTCACACAGATACCGGTATTAAGCTTCAATGCTACATAAACTTAAGTAAATGAAATGTTGCTTGATGACAACTGTTACACTGCCATCACAAGTTACAAATGTCATCAACGCTAATGCCAGAGAAGAATATTCTTTATACTAGCGTCCCCGTGAGAGAACTCTCGCATGTTAAACCTCACTCTTCCTATTTTTCCATATCCATATTAAGCTTGTAATATCACAATAAATAAACAGAGGTTGTCTGGTATCAAATTTACTAAATTTGATACCAGACAACCTCTGTTTATTTATTGTGAAATAATAAGGTATCTATATCACCAACATTCTAATTAATAAGCTTGTAATATTTCGTTAACTTCAAGACCCTCTCAATTGTTCTCTAGGTCTCCTTGTAAGAGAGTAGTATACCTTTGTCAATACAAAATATTCTTATTTAACTTTATTACCACGCAGAGAGGTAAACTCGTGTAGTTCAATCGCATAGAATGCCATCAGCAATTAGTTTCATTTCACATACAGTTGCAGATTCTACAGGCTCTGAACAGGTGGGGTAGAATCGAGAAGCGTTGAACCAGCAAAAATGTAATAGAATGTTCAAGAGAATCTCAACCTGTAGAATACGGTGTAATGAACGTTTCTTTGAGGTCTTTAGTCTCAAAATTTTAGTTTTTAAGGCCCTAAAACGCTTGGTTTAGAAGTTTAATTATAAAGTTATTACATTATATTATATTATATTATATTATATTATATTATATTATATTAATTATTTATGTTATATTATATTATATTATATTATATTATATTATGTTATATTATATTATATTATATTATATTATATTATATTATGTTATATTATATTATATTATATTATATTATATTATGTTATATTATATTATATTATATTATAGTATATTATATTATATTATATTATATTATATTATATTATATTATACTACTGAAATAACATAGGAGGCGATAAGCCCCTCACCCGTGACAGCTTGCCACCTATACTTGGGCTTTTCTAACGTGGCGTCTGAAAGTAGTATCACCAAGATGGAATATGGCACGACTTTTTGCGTCTTTCTGGGTCCTGCCGTCAGATGTCGCATGATCGCGACCTTATCAAGCAGTGCTGCAGATCAAGCGACTCTCGCGGCACGACCGAGAAAGACACGAAATTCCGTGCCATATTACATCTTGGAGATACTACCTTCAGATGCCTCTTTAGAAAAACCCAAATATAGACCTGCTTACCACAGGAGTCCCGAGCAAGTCAGTGGGACCTCAAAGCCTGGTCATGATCTGATACGGCCGTAGTACGCGAGTACATACACACACACACACACACACACACACACACACACACACACACACACACACACACACACTCGCTTCCTCATGAGTTTAATTTATGAATTATTCAACATTTTCCTCTGTCTACCACTACAAATACTAAAGAGGTGTCGAGTAAGATGAAAGCACGTCGGCTGAAAAGTAATGTTTTTCTAAACCGCTCTTCCAAAGAACGTTTATTGTCCGATTTAAATGAATGGGTTGGAAGAAAAATACTACTAATTCCAGAAAGATCATTTTGAGATAATTGAAGTCATAACATTTGCTTAGATATGACCAGAAACTGGAGATTTACAATTTTCTCATTTCAGAAATGTACCAAGCGGTACAAATGCGTTCTGAGGAATTGCGATAAACGCTTCATTAATAATGTGTTTGAACAAAAAATGATAAACAAAACAATGAATTTAAACAAAAACTGTGGACAAGTACTGTTTTCTATCTCTAAGATTTACCAGCCAAATGTCTTGCAAACAACAATGTACCACAAAAATACATTTTATTTTCACAGAAGTAATATAACTTGGAGGTTGCCCAATTTCAAGTTGAAACTGAAATTGTTACTGTTCGCTCTTCAGTTCATTTCTGTCACACTCTCGATCACAAACAAAACAAGTAAATTACGTCATCCCCGTACCACTGGCAAATGACAAATGTGAACCAACCGCTGCGAGCAGCCCGAGTCACCAGACATCCGAAATCGTGAGTGGAAGGCCAGGACATATTCAGGACAGATACTGTCCTTTCGCGCATCAAAGAGAAGGAGTTGCCTGCTTTGAAGTCAACGACTGTAGTCAACATCGACATTTTGACATTTTTTTTCAGTCTCAACATGTTCCATGCCTTCTGCAATAAATTTATATGAAAAACAAAAACAAAAATGACTAATTGTGGACTAGTACTGGTTTTCCACTCACCCATTCAAATATAGACTTGTGAAAGATTATCAACTGTGACGCGGTTATCCAATCGAGAGCTTGGATACCTAAAATTAAAGTCGTAACGAAACTCCCTATCGGATAACCGCGTTCAGCTGATGATCTGTCACATGTCACTATATTTAAATCGGACGTCATTCCCCAGTCTTGACACCTTTATGACCACGGTGGAAAGATATGGGTGAATTACTCCGGCGCATGGTGGAAATACATGCGTGAGTTCCTCCGGTGCACCGATTTTAGCTGCTTCTGGGCATCACCAATTTGCATCACGAACCATGTAATCACAGCACGAGCAGTTCGTTTGAAAAGCCAGACCAGTTGCTGGAGAGCGAGAAGTGTTGAGAAACATTTTAAAAGTGGCATAAAGTGACAATTTTCAACGGCAGTCAACCACAAATAACACGATGAAGCTATAAAAATGCAATATTTAAAATAAAGGCTTCATAAATCTGTTTCAATGACTTGTAACAAGGTGATAATTTAGGTATCTGGCTGCATTTAAAATTCCCGCTAATAATGTGACGCAAACTGGTGCCTGAAGCATACGATGCGCAAGAGCCTCCCTCCTGTATATAACTATTAATGATATTATATGACGTTTTACTCATATTACCTTCTTTTTCTGTTTCCTATTTCAGTTACATAATGGGACTTACTAAGGATTTCCTGATATACAATCTTACGATGATTATACCTATTATACTCATGGTGATTTGGGTAATGTTTCTCCCAGAGTCTCCGTTTTTCTTGCTGACTAAAGGGAAAGTTGATACATCAAAGGAAGTTTTGCAAAAGCTACGAGGCAAGAAATATAACATTGATCCTGAATTCAATGAAATGAATGCTGTCGTAAGAAGCCCCTTATAATTGTTCCTTCCTTGTAGAAATACCTGATTATCTATAGTTGTTTAATATTAATAATGGTGTTACAATGTTTTAGCGGAGATGGCTATTGAGAATCTTTCTTTTGTGCGTCAAATATTGGAAAAATTAATTCGTTAATAACGTAAAAAATTACCATAAGAAATGAAAAATACTAGCTGAAGAAACAATTAGATGAACAAACGAAATTTTCACAGTGAGATGCGTATTTTAACGAATTGTTCGAAAGATCGTAGCAATATAAGTGACAGTCCCATGGAGTATCTTTACCCTTCTTCACAAAATTAACCTAATTGTCTATATAATATCTCCGATAAGTAAAAGATAGTCATAAATAACCGAAGATTCCTTTACTGACCAACTCAATTCTCACAATTCAAAAAGAATGTTATTAGCAAATGGCTTCATCTTTTGGAACAAAGAATGGGCTATGTTGACTTGACGGAATTTTTAAGTCAGTGTTCCTGGAGTGCACAATTCCATTCACATCCACTTCCTTATTGTGGGGCGTATACCAACTGCATCCCACAGTGAGATTTTCCTCAGCCGTTTTTCTACGTCCCGAAAAAGGCATAGCCCAACTCCATCGCATTCTGTTTTCATCATTGAAGGATTGTTTTGTATGTTTCCCGTTCTTTGTTTAGAACCACTTTTATTGAATTTAAGTTATATACTTCTCATCTGTTTTCAAGAAACATTTGCATGTTCTTCTAGAGCACTGCCAACGTTGAAAACCACCACTTAAAAGTTTGTGAAAAAAATATGAAGTCATGTACCACGAGCATCTTAACGTAGATAATTCCGAAGATTTGGCCATGTTCATCTGGGTTCCGGATTTTCTCTGGACTGGTGTGAGAACACATGTGCTACTTATGAATGCAAACTTAACTACAATTGTTACTCCCTCCGAAACACTGGATAAACGAAACGGGTTGGAGTTGGGCTGTGTCTTCTGAGGTATCGAAAAGTAAAAGGGGATTATCTGGGTAGCGAGAGTGAGGGAAAACTGACCGCAGAATGCAATCTGTTCCCTATTGAGGGTCTCCCCTCTTAACAGAGTCAATGGACGAGACAAAAGGCGAATGATTGGAATGGGAGAACGAACGACGAGACGCGAGTTGATTAATGACCGCTTTGAGTCTCATCACGTTTACAAACTTCTCAGCAAACTTTTTTTTGGCGTAAAAGTGCGTTTCAAAATTATTCTTTCCTCAGGCTCAAAAACGTCACATGTAAATTCCGAAGTTTTCAGCATCGACGCCAAATATGGAAATGAGTGTCAAAGAGGCAACTGGACCATAAAAGTAGTTTTGAACGTAAATACGGTCGAATACGTTGGTTGTTTTGCAATATAAATATATGCAAAATAAAAATGTTTTGTAATCATTATAAAATTATTGGTTGTAAACAGGACTTAATTTCTGGCGGAACGCGTCGGAACGGCGTTCCGGTACCTACACTGCTGGCCAGCTAAAAAGCCGAACTAAGGGGACAACTTTTGAAAAATGTCACTGTCGGATGAGAACATACATTTATACTCGATTTAGGGTAGTTTCGTTTCGTTTTATGTTGGCAAAAGTTGTTGCCAACCGCCTCACAAATACCCTGTATATATTACCTTCAAGCGGTAGGGACATTTTTAAAAATTTAAGTTTGCAATGAAACAATGACTACTTCCGTAGATTCCGCCAACATTCAATGCCGTTCAAATGAAGTTGTGTTAATAAAACACTACAAAGTTGTGTTAGTTTACGAGTGTTGCTAAAGATTTGCATTTTGAGTTTTGGTGCTCTTCGTTCTTTGCGTTTTATCGTTCAATTTATTTATTTAGTAGTACTAGGCGTTTTTGAGTTTTATTTATTATTTTCCAGTTGTTTTCTTTAGTAATAATAATAAAGTTAATGTTATAGTAGTTCATTATTTGTTGTTAAGTCCTTTTATTTTTGTTTTAAATTAATTTTTATATTTATTTTTTTTTTCTGAATTCATTTTAATTAAATTATAATTTTGTTGATAAAAGTTTATAAGATTTCTCGTTAATTGGTTAAGTTATAATGGATAGCCCAACAACATCAGGGTCTATACTTAATATTGAATCTTTGAAGATAACACGTATTCAAAGACTGTCTCTGGTAACAATGGATAAGTTATTGAAGCCTTACTTACACTAATGATGATTTTCACTATTTTTTTAACTTACTTTTAAAAGCTAATGAATAATTGAACAGATAAATTAAATGGATGCATTTGCATTGATATTGACATAACTGGACTGTTAGGAACAATTATTAGATCACTTAAAACATACTTTTTACTTCTAAAATTGTGGTATTTATTTGCGTTCAATAAAACTCATTACTACCACTTGAAAACGTGAAGAAACTGTTGACACACATCTCAAAAGCATTAATAACATAGAAGTATGACCGCAAATAACTTTTGAGGTTGTATTTTTCATTTGCACTTGACACTTTTTAACACTTCTTAAGCTCGCAATAGTTGATAATGATAATTCTTAATTAACTTAATAGTTATTCAGAGAGTTAATATTCGTTTATAGATGAGCATCTCTTTTTAATTCTACCGAAAAACGAAACATGTATTATTGAACAGTGGACAAGACTCGAGACCGCGCGAGGATTGTGAATGAGACAACAAACAAAACAAAGGCGAGAGACTTGATCAGAGTTATAGTTTCATAAGTTGGCTATTCCGACAGGAAATCTTTCAAGCTGCCATATTGCGAATTTAGTGCGGCCTAATACACGGCCTGGAGTCTAGGGAATAATTATTCAATTATATTATAAATATATAACTATTTCTATTAAACACTATAACACTTAATAAAGCTTAACACTATAACACTCAATGCGTCTACCATTTTGACGCAGCGCGTCTCCAAGCCCGTGAAGGAGCGTTGAGCGCTTTGCGCTGGGGAGTAATCCTTCTTTATATTGCGCAATTGTGGAGTAATCCTCTATTAACTTCATGTCATGTTGCGTCACGTCGCAGTCAGTTGAAAAGAGAACCGCCAGGTAGCATCTCCGCGTCTCCTGCGTCACTACCCAGCGGCCAGAATTGGGAAGGAATAAGGGTAGGGGCAGGGTTCAGGACACTTCACAAGGATTGGACTAGCCCTTGTGAAGCAGCCGAACTCGTTTTGTTGGAACAAATTTCACATGAGATTCGACGGGAACCGAACCCGGACCTCAGTGGTGATAGGCTAGCGACTTCGCTATGTGCTACGAGCGAGACGGTAATAAGGATAACACTTAACAAAGTCAGCAATCGCTCTTTTGAATCCATTGTTGTATGCGGAGATTTTAAATTTGATTTTCTGGTCGAATCTTCCGAGAAAGAAAAGTTTCTCAATTTAATTAATTCCTTCAATTTAGACATTACAATTAATGTACCTACACGGATCACACAACATTCCATGAAGGCAATTGATCAAATTATAATTAACAGAACTACTACTCTATATGAAGTTGAAACAAAAGATTTAGGATACAGTGACCACGATGCACAAATTCTTACCATTATAACAAATGCGATCACTGACACAATAAATAATTCACGTATGACTAGATTGTTTACAAAAAGTAAAATAAAATTATTCATTGATTACTTGATGCAGGAGTCATGGGAAGCGGTTTATAATACTGCTGAAACAAACAACAAATATTATTCCTTTTTTTTCAATTCTTTCATTTCAACACTTGCTTTCCTCTTCAAAAAAGAAAATTAAATATTTCACGGAAATGCAATTCTTGGATAACACAAGGGATTAGGACATCTTGTAAAAACAAACGAATTCTTTCTTTCATTTCTAAACGTCATAACGTATCTCAGAATTTCTGTATCTACTTTAAAAAATACAAAACATTGTTACGAAAAGTCTTAAGGCAGGCTAAAATCATAAAAAAACGATCAGGATATTTTGAACTCAAATAACAAAGCAAAAGCAATGTGGAATATAATAAAAAATACGACCAAATCAACTAAAAACCTTGTAGAGAATGTTGTTTTAAAATATAACGATATAAATGTGGACGATCCGGCAACAGTGGCTAGTCTCTTTAACCAATACTTTTCGAGAATTGCTGCCGATCTCACTAAGGGTCTTCAGCCACAAAATTCAATAACAGACAGTTCACCCAAAATTTTAGACACGATGTTCGTTTCCGAAACTTCTTCCTATGAAATTCTCAAAATAATCGGTAAACTAAACAAAGTATTAAAAATTCCGGTTTTTGTTAAACCTATGCCTTATACACCCGTTAACTCACATATGCATCGTTATGCACTGGAACGTTTCCAGATATTTTCAAAAGAGCTAAAATGAAGCCGCTCTTCAAAAAAGGCAACAAAAATTAAATTGAAAATTATCGGCCAATTTCTCTTCTGTCAGTTTGTTCAAAAATATTAGAGAGACTTTTTTACGTACAAATGGAAACCTTTCTCAGTAAACACGGCGCGCTTTCAGATTGCCAACATGGATTTAGAAAATCAAAATCAACGGAAACAGTCATATTTTCTTTTCTTAAAGATGTTGCCTCATCATTGGATCAAAACGAGGCACCTATTGGATTATTTTTATATCTCTCAAAAGCTTTTGACGTCATTGATCATGACATTTTACTTTCCAAATTACCTTCATATGGAATCCGTGGTATTACTCTACATTGGTTATGTTCGTACCTTAAACAACGATCTCAAAGAGTGGAAATACCTTTCTGGAATGATGGAACATTACGTACGCACCTTTCCGACTCTTTGCTCATTGAACGTGGAGTTCCTCAATGATCTATTTTAGGCCCTATTCTGTTCCTACATTACGTAAACGATATGTCCTCGACAATTCGAAACGGAAGAACGGTTCTCTTTGCAGATGATACGAACATCCTTTGCAATAAAAAAACCGTAAATAGTACAATATCAGATTTTCAAATTGGTTCCGTAATAAAAAATTGCTGAAAACGAAAAGAAAACGGTTTTAATGCAGTTTTCCATTTCAAATAAACCATTCTGTGCTCCATTGAAAATGAACGGTGTATCATTGACTGAGTGTGAAGCAACAACATTTTTATGTTTCTCAATTCAGTCAAACCTTAAATGGAACGTCCATTTAAGTGAATTGAATACAAAATTAAGTTCATTATGCTATGCGTTCTTCATACTGCTCAGCCTTCATACTGCTCGTTGAGTATATTTCGCGAATGTTCATTTCCGCTTGAGATATGGCATAATATTCTGGGGAAATACATCTTATAGCTCCCAGTCTTTTAGATTACAAAAAAGAATTGTACGAATAATAACCAAATCCCACCCATGTGATTAATGTAAGCCTCTCTTCATTAATCTAGGAATTTTACCATTACCTTGTCTGTTTATTTACGAATCAGTGGTTTTTGTCAAAAATGACTTGCTTAAAGGCGGGAATATATTTTCAGAAAATGCCGATATCTATTACTATAAGACTCGATGTAGAAATCATATTTATCAGATGACAGTATCAACAACTCATTACAAAAAATTGAATATATGTACATTATTTTACAACACTTTGCCAGATGACATTAAACTATTAAATTCGATAGAAAAGTTGAAATCCCAAGTGAAATCGTTTCTGCTGCATAACTGTTTCTATTCAATTAGAGACTATACTGAGCATCACAAGGAAAATAACATTAATTTTAACAGTGATATTTAATGTATTATTTACCATTGGTCTGTATAATTCTAAAAATATGTAACAAGTATTGTATTGCAGCTTCTGGGTCAATGATCCTCATCTCGATCAGGTTTTTCGTCCAGTTTCCCTGATCCATTGAGCAAATGCTGAGATGGCCCCTAGTGTTGCTTTTGGACGTAAACGTAACTTCATTTTCTATGCACCTCTTCTAGAATTCAGTGGGAAATACAATTATTCAAGTTATTGTTTCCATGTTGTCGCGGCAGGAAGTATTATTCCGAAGGACAACATGGATAAGAACCCAAAATTTATTGCTTATTTATCCTTGAAAATAGATTTTATTACATGGGAGCTTTTTTTCCAAAATTTAAGTAGTATATGACTTAGTGTAGGGATCACAGAATTTTGAAAATGTGGACACAATTCACTTTTCCCCATAGCACGTCATACGCAGTTTTAACTGTTTTTTGACGTAAAATAAATAAATTAAATAAATAAATAAACTAATAGTTAATTTAGGGCGCGTTCCAGAACCTAAAATTGTAGAAATGAAGCACTTGTAAATATAAATACGTTGGTTGTTTTGCAGAGACTATTTTGTACAATCGAATCCACTCTCTCGTTTACGGCCTCGTGGTTTTTGGTGGTAAGGAGCCAATTCCTTCTCGTTGGGTATGATAAACACACGCCCTGCCGCTCGCTCCACCCAGCAGTAATGCCATCTCGATGCATTCAGAGTTATAACATTTTAGTAACATTCTGCGATAAACCGAAATTTGGGAGGGGGGAAGACTATTCGATTTTTTTCTGTTTTCTCAAAAAGGTGCAAAATTTAAAAGCAACCATCCCACTGGTCCAAACGTTATTGTGGAACCAATACACACATATGCATCCATTTGCATACATTAAGAAAAGTAATATTCTTATGTAATAATTTAATTCAAAGAACTCGCTCGTAGATCACCTCATTTTTCACAGGTCCAAAAAGGCAAAGATATGGAAAAACTCTCTTTTAAGGAGACGTTGAAAAGAAAACCACTGCGACGTGCATTTGGTACTGGACTTCTGTTAATGGCCTGCCAGCAGCTCTCTGGCATCAACGCTGTCATTTTCAACATGAAAAGTATCTTCGAGGCAGCGGGCACAGAAGATTCAGCGCTTGACTCCGATTATCAGTCCATAATCGTTGGCATCGTTCAGGTGCGCATACTATCTAGTTTCTTTAGCTCTATATCAATGCAGAAAACAAATATAGCAAAATTCAGCTGTTAATAAATTACATATAAACATTATTGAATATTTGTGGTCATTTATTATGATGATGATGGTATGAACATGAAATTTAACCTTTTTGCCCATACACGTGGTACGTTAAATGAGAGTATTTCATCAACAAAAATTATCTGTTCTGTTTGCACTTAGATCGGCTTAAAATGTCGCACTCGCACAATAGCAAGTGTATTGTGCTAAATCATGACAGACCTCTGACTTCAGTGTTTTACTATTTCTATTAGAATTTACCAGTATTCTTGGGCTACATTTTCCTTCCCTAATATTTGATCAAAGAAGTAGGTTATACACAGACAAGAGACATTCTACAATACCTCAAAACATATGATTGGTTTAATCAGGTTCAGAGATAAAGACTTTAGAAAAAACTGTTCTAGGTATTAAAATGTGTATAATCAACACGCAGTGTCCTGTGCCCAAGAAACGTAATGTATATCGTTACATTATTACAATTACCAAGATTAGTTGTGCACCTCTTAAATATGTGTATGTATTGAATACCTACAACAACGAAAAAAACACACGTGTTCGCTGGACGTAATAATATACCAGAACCGTTTCTTTAGTAGGGTTGCCTAATGTTCACTATTTGAGTGAACTGTTCACGTTTTCCTTATTGCTTCGCTAATTAGAAAATGAGAATAGTGAAACGTCGTAGCACATTTGTGCATCGGACCGCACCAGGCGCCGGGCTGGCGGGGCAACTGCAGCTGTCGCCTGGGAGAGTGCAGGCCCCCGGGGGCGTGTCTGGGAACCTGGTCAGCTAGCACAGAATGATGTGTGAGGGCAGCTCGGCATGCAGCTGGCGGCGGGCCCCATTTTGCGACCGGCCCCAAAACTCAGTAACGAGGTGACTCGGTTCGCGGGTCTTCAGTATGGGAGGTCTGTCACGTGACTCCTCGCGATAGGTGCTGGTGGAGGCAATCGTTTTCATTCGAGTTTGAGACGAATCGCGGTGCGGAGGCACTTTGTCTCCCGTGAGAGGTTATCGCAGACTTGCGAGGGGGCGTTGTCGGGACGTAGACCAGGGGCGGCGCTAAGTACAAACGCTGGGGTCTCTGGGCGGCTGGACGGCTTGCCCATGAATTGCAGTGCTGGGAGTGCAACGGAGTTTCCAGAGGAGGATGAATATTGTACAGTAATTGTAAATGAACCTGTAAATAAAATCTTTTTTCTTTCACATCACGACGACATCACCACAGTTAACGCGTAAGAAGATTTTTTTTAACTAATAGAGCTGACTTTGCACTGTTGGGAGTCGTGGCTATCGCGGAGGTCCGCGCAGTTGTTTTAGTTTCGGCCCCAAATGTACTCAAAGGTTTCAATGTTGTGTATCAGGTCAGGTCTCCAATGGTAGCACAAAAAGAATTTTCAGTCTTGTGAAAAATGTTTGGACGGACGAACGCAACAAAATGGAGATTGAGTCAGTTCGAAGCGAGCTGTACATTTTGCATATAACACATTACAACCAGAACAAGGTCTTCTCCTTAGTATCTTTGCATAAACAAATCATATATTTCGATATTTATGAAACGCGCCATAGTTGTATGTTTACCACTAAGTACAGTTTTTCCTTCTAGAAGTATTATTATTATTATTATTATTATTATTATTATTATTATTATTATTATTAATAATAATAATTCTATAATATAATACATTATATATTATATACATACATATTAACTATTAATAATTATTAATAATAATTATAATAAAAATAATTACAATTAGAAGAAGGAAATAACGAACGTCATTTTATTAAATTGAAATGTTTTTTATATAAGTAAGTGTTGGTTGTCAGAATGTATAGGCCTACTGTCACACTTAACAGAACTTTCATACGCGAGTGTAACCTCAGCAAGTATTAAAAACATTAATATTTAATTGCTTTTTATTTTTAATCTTATTTCACCTTAAGAATTTGACCTTATAACCTTATTTGACTTCAAGAATTCAAAAATACCACCTTAAAGAGACTATGAGTAATTTTGGTCGACTTCAGAACAAAAGGGACAATTTGGTGAAATTTTAAAATCTCGTAACTCTGTTACTATTTGCTTGAGAGAAATAATTTATAGAGAAAATATATAGAGACTTTTATGAGCTTTAAAATTGTACAAAACTATTTTTGGGCTAACATCCATTAAAAGATTATGCAAAAACCAAAAAATGCCCGACATTTTTTGGCTACTAAAACTTTTTCAGAAGTATTTTGAGGTGGAAAATTTATGGTTTTCTACTAACAACAAAAACAAAATATATGGATAGAATCTTCTTCCTCGCCTTTTGCAAGGTGGGCCCCCTTTTGGCTCTCTATCGACTGCACTAAGAATATATGGGCCTATCTTTTTGAAGCTAAGGGACATAAGAGACATGTTTTATTTACTTACTAGTAAAATGTGTTCGTCCCGATATGCAAACAAAATATTGTAAAAAATCCTATTTCTATATTTTATTCCGTATGTGGTTTGCAAGGAAAAAACCTAACTGTGAGTTTGTAGTAGAGCCAGCAGCGTCTTCAACAATCACACTTCTAAGTATTTCTCTCTCGCCACGCGAAGGCAGACCACTTCCATGGTGTTATTTGTTGTTGTTGTTGCATCTAGACCGAAGCAAGGCGTCTCCCAGCCCTTTGGGGGGTGTTGAGTGCTTTCGCATAAGTTGGAACGCAATCATTCATCCGCTGGAGTAAGTGCGAGCAATTCGTATTCCGCATAGTTCCAGTACTTAAGCAACCGCGTGTCGCACTGCCGTAATCTGCGGACCGGTAGTGAAAAAAATTTGTGTGACTGTTGTAAGGGACAACTGTAACTCGCTTACCCAGTCTGGGCGGGCGACCGGGCGAAAGGTTACAATTGTATTCTAGTCTTCAAACGACTGTTCATTGTTTTTTATGCATATAACTGTTTGTTGGCAAGAATACGTATATTGTTTTGTGAAATGCGTGTCCGGTTCTTATGAACGAAGTACGGAGAGCCCTGTACCCACACGCCGTCAACGCCGCCTGAGCTTTCTTACAATCTACTCAATGTCCTCAGATGCAAAGCGGTCTGAACAATGTCTTGTGCGAAGTATGAGTTAAAGGGAAAAGGAGCACAAGGTCCCTCTCTTGATCTAGGCTGCACAGGCCAATGCTATTTGGAGATGGAGAATTCGAAATATTTCGACGTTGTACCTTTCAAACACTCAGACAACGCTCATTTTTCTGCTATTTCTCCACATTCGTGACAATTAACTTGCTGAACATTTTGACTATATTGAAATTTAAATTGCTACAGAACTCTTCGGTTAGTTGTTTTTGTGACCATGGATGTAAGATAGAATTTAAAAGTTTGAGATGGAGGTAAAACTAAAATTCATTCCGTGATTCATGACAAACCGCGCCCTCCGCTCCAACTACTTTCCCACTTGGGATGCCTGCTGCTCCTGCGAGCACGGGCAGCTTTCCCTGACTCAGCTCTCTCATTTCCTCTCCAAATCTAGAAAGGGATGTACACGCGCAAACTGTGCGAGGCAGGGAATAGTGGCTTACTATTACGAAAATATGTTTTCAACATTTGTGCTATCAAACAACCGGGTTTTGAATTATGCTTATATTCTTTACTGGTTCATGTTTGTTTTCTTTTTAAATTCTATGCAAACATTTTTGTCAAGGAGCAGAAATATGTTTGCAATGCGAATGGCCCTTATTTTCGTGTTGTATTATATTTTTTTAAATCGTTCAATTATTATATATGACATAAATTAACAAGTTAACAACTGCGGAGTGAAGAATTTTCGCTGTAGGGCGAAGAACTCTTAAAGGAGAAGAATGTTAAACCTAAACTGAACGTGGAAAGCTATGCAATTATTGGACTCCTAACCATATCCAAAATATATAATTTTATTCACAATTGAAATCTGACTGATATATTATTACATTTTAATGAATAATTTCCTTTGTTCTAGTTGAGGAAATGGGGACAAATGTAGCTAAATTTGGAACAGTAACCGTCAACTGATTTCTCGAAAATTCTACCTTGATCCATGTATCCAGTGACGTTCCGCCGCTCCGTAGCAACTTGTGCAAATTTTAAATATTTATTTATTTATTTATTTATTTATTTATTTATTTATTTATTTATTTATTTATTTATTTATTTATTTATTTATTTATTTATTTATTTATTTATTTATTTATTTATTTATTTATTTATTTATTTATTTATTTATTTATTTTACGTCAAAAAAAAAGTTAAAAATTGCGTATGACGTTATATGGGGAAAAGTGAATTGTGTGCACATTTTCAAAATTCTGTGATCCCTACACTAAGTCATATACTACTTAAATTTTGAATTTTGAAAGGGAGAAAAAAAACCAAAAACTCCCATGTAGTAAAATCTATTTTCAAGGTAAATAAGCAATAAATTTTGAATTTTGAAAGGGAAAAAACTATTTTCAAGGATAAATAAGCAATAAATTTTGAATTTTGAAAGGGAGAAAAAAAACAACAAAAAAACTCCCATGTAATAAAATCTATTTTCAAGGATTAATAAGCAATAAATTTTGGCTCTTATTACTTCCTGCCGCGACAACATGGAAACGATAATTTGAAGAATTGTGTTTCCCACTGAATTCTAGAAGACGTGCACAGAAAATGAAGTTACATTTATGTCCAGAAGCAAAACAAGGGGCCATCGCGTCAGTTTCGCGTCAGTTTCCCGTGTACTCCAGTAAGCTACTTGCCTCGCCCACGACGTCTGTACATGCCTGCAGTTAATCCATACACCTTCGCTTTTGGGATGATGCTCCTCGTCCAGTCGCGATGATGATGTAATGCGCTTGCATAATGCCCGCAGGTGGTGGCAACACTGATATCTGCGATAATTGTGGATCGCGTCGGCAGGCGATGGCTCATGATGGGGTCCATGTTTTTCATGGCAATCGCCCACGTGCTGCTTTTCGTCTTCTTTCTCTTCAAAGATCAAAAGGGCGACGATTTCGCCTCCACCATCGCTTGGCTGCCCTTGTTAGGGCTGTGCATCTTCATCACCGCCTTCTCCATGGGGGCAGGACCCGTGCCATGGGCCATGATCGGCGAAATCTACACCGAGGAAACCAAACACGTCACCGCACCCGCCACGGCCGCCGTCTCATGGGTGAGTAGCAGGGGCAGCGGGGGCAACTTACTTTCCATCAATGATGTAGTATAGTCTAGAATCCAATTAATTTATTGCAGTAGACTCGAGGCCCATGCGTCATCCACAATGGCGTGTGCACGGCCTGTCAGAACATTTTCTCCATTACGCGTCCTTCTTTCAAAAATTGTCTTATATTTAGGTGCAGTCCGTTTCATCAAATATTTCTAACTTAAATTACCATAAATTTTTACTTTCTCGTGTACGTACGTATATACGGAGTAATATACGTAGTATAGAGAAAGTTATGTAATGCTGCGCGAAAAAAACGGCGAATTTCCAGCAGAAAAAAATTCATTCCCGGACGCTGAAAACGATAATGTGGATAAATCCAGTGATTAAATTAAGATAAATAATCCTCTAACACGTGGTGTAGCCGGAATTCCTGTTTGATGGGTCCATGATACCGAAAAACCAATTGAAAGCAAGACGTCTGCCCCTCCGTCCGTCTGTGAACACTACTAGCGCCTAAACCATTCATACGATATTTTCCAAATTGAAGAATCCTCTGTCGATTTCAATCTAATTGAATCTTTGAAATTTTGAAAAACATTCTTTAAAATTTGGGGGTACTTTACATGAAGCCCCCCGCCACACACATTTTCAAAATTTTCCCAGATATTTTCAAATAGTGCTAAATTTTTTCTTTATTTTTGGGAGAGATAGTGCTAAACTCACTCTATAAGATAACATAAACAGCTTATTGTTAATACACGCGTTAAGCGTGTATTAATGTTCGCGTCTCGCAGTAGAGTACACGAGTTAAATATCATGGAATCATGAAAAAATAAACCGAAGAAGCCATCTATGTAACATAGTTACGATGGTAGTGGGTATAAAGACATACTAACATTGCCCTGACATAATTTGGAATCGTGAATGTAAATAGATGAGAAGATGCGATATTTCATTCTGAGATATACGATAATCGTTGGGAAAAATTTAGACTACTACGTGTTTTTTTCAAGTTATACTTAGCATGCTAACAGTTCAATATGAGTTCTAGTGCGAAAATTAAGACGATCCTCAAGTGTTGAGATAAATCTGTGAATGCAAAAAGAAATACTTTTGTCTGATCAGCTACAACAGAGCTAAAGTAACATGATACCCTATCAAGTGATTTGTATACTTGAAATAAGAGAAAAGGAAAGTCAGTAAGGTCGTCTAAAAATTGTGTATGACAGGTGGTAAAAGTGATTTTATTTTGCTCGTAGGAGTGCACCACGCGACATATTGGCCTCATGTCGCAATTTTTCGTATTCGCAGAATAGAATGACACTTTTGCCACTCATATCATAAAGAGCAACTACTATCGTACAATAATATTAGCACATCTTTTTGTCCTGCAGATACTTTCCTTCATAATTACATGGTCTTTCGAGTTCTTAAATAAGGTAATCCCTCAATATATATTCTTCATGGTATTCTGCGGCCTCTGCATTATGGGTGTGGTAGGCTGCTTCTTCTTCCTGGTGGAAACCAAGAATCGCACGTTCGACGAAGTGCAGAAAATTCTGGAAGGCAATGCTCCAGAGATGGCACCGATAGCTTTCAAGAAATAGAAGACGAAAGGTTGCCATTCATTTCTAAGCCGATATTTGTAGTTTGGATGTATATTGTCAGGATAGTGAATGCCATTGACAAAAATATTTAATTTAAGAATATAAATAATAAACTTAAGTATATAAAACATAACATTTGTAGTCAATTTTTCTTGTATTTTTTTAATTTACATTTGCCATACAATTGGAAAAACTTGCGGTAAAAAATAAATTGCTCTCTACAAGTATGTTAATTCCTAGTAAAGTAACATACTTTAATAGTATCTTCACCTTAATTATCTACTCTTGGCAATTTTCCAGTATATTTTTAATTTCTCGGAAATATAATATAGTGAGACGAACATACTTTAATTTTCCGAAAGTATACAGTAATGCTGCGAAAGGAAGGGAATGCCGCGGGAATTTTTTAGACAAAAAATCTTGAATTGTGTGAACAGGATAATTCCTGTTCCTATCCCTATACAGTATTTGAGTAAGTGCGAGTGTGCGGATCCGTCACTCACGGCTAGACCACTTCCCTTGCACCAATCGAGACAAATGAGGCGACTTTCGACGCGCCTCGGTCTCACAGTCTCACATATTTGAAATGTTGCCGCAAGTTCAACCAAACGTTTATTATTCATTTCAGGTAATTGTCTTGAGTAGGTAACTTTAATGCTAATAAATCTTTAGATAATTAGAGAACATTATTTTTCTGATCCTTATATATAGTAGTGTTCCGTTTCTAGATGGTGAATTAAGTCTCGTATTATTTTAACAAAATCGTTTATTTTGTTTCTTAACAAAATCACTGAAAACGCTTGATTATTTAATTACACTACACTTCTCTTTATTTATTTACACTATACTTCTCTTGATTATTTATTTACAGTACTCTTCTCTTACACACTCGAACATTCCTAAGCACTGGCCACAGTTCACTGCACTGATCACAGTTCGATGCACTGGTCACAGTTCACGCCGACCACAGTACGATCACTGACCACGGTTCACGTCACTAAGCACAATCACTGCACTGCTATTCACCGCGATGCTCACACTTCACAGTTCAGCTTCCACTGCGGACTTAAGACTGACTCGCGGTCGCCGGCCGCCGCGTATTTATACTCGGCGAGACCGTCGAGAACCTTCCGGACTCCGCGACCGTTCTGGAATAATCCGCCGGCAGCTGACGCAACCCGCGCTCACTGGCAGCTCGTGGTGGCGCCGACAGATGACGCAATCCGCGCGTACAGGTAGTTCGTGGAGATGTCGGCCGGTGACGCAATATTCGTTACAGTACGTTTACTATACGCTTTCCTAACCTTCCTGTTGAGTCATCTTTACTTCTTTTTTGTAGTAAACAGGATCCAAATGGCACCGTAGTTGGTAGGCACGAATTTGGCTGAGTTAGAAAGAATGCGAGAAAGTATGTGATGTAGTACTACTACCTTAAGAGGCTATGCCTATATTCAAAAACATTTTCATGAATCTTTATGTGCCAGGGAAGCAGATTTGTGAAATGTGATCAATGAAGCATACTGGACAATTTGGTATGTCATTTTGCTTTCTTAATAAAATCTGTTCTAAACAATTAGATGTTTAAATAATGTCATGTGCACTTGTTTGACAAACAAGTAGTTTTCGTGTACATTATACCGGGTGTTTTTTTTATCTTTCGCCGAAGATGACGTGCCGCTTGCCTCAGCGATCGAGCCCTCGGTTCCCCGGGGATTTGCCAACAAGGACCCCGTTCATCCGGCGCTATCGGCCGATATACCAGTGCCCCCGAGAGCCTTCAACTGAGTATCATGAAATTTTCATTGAAGCAGAGATTATTTCTTGACTTCGTTCTACTTAAGTCTGCCAGTAAGTGCCGTAAGAGGTTTATTAACAATTTTCCGGACGTGAATATTCCACATCGATCAACAATTTTGAAGTTTGTAAAGAAAATTTGCATCCTTAGAATTTTAATTGACAAACAAAAGTTTCGAAAGCGCCATGTGCTGACAGAAGAGAAGGTGAATAAAATATTTTGAGGCGCCTATGATTACTTTCGACAGGATTCGACAACTATTCACACTGCTGTTCGATTAATTAACATTTTTTAAATAATGTTTATAGTGACGCTCGAATAATTAGTTGTGGGATATGGCCTCCTAGATCACCTCATCTGAGCCCTTGTGACTTTTCCATTGGGGTACTTGAAAGATCAGGTGTATGAAACCCGCTTTCGAAGGAAGAGCTCCGGCGTTCTATTGAAGAGTAAATCGCCAAACTTCCTCGAGACATACATCAAAGGGTAAATCAGAATATGTTCCGGAGGTGCCAAGGATGCATTCGAGCCGAAGTACACACATTTCGGCCACTTCTTTAAGGTAAGATAAACGCAGCGATAGTTCCCGTGTGTCAGCGCGGGACTTGTCTCAGCAGTTCGCTGGCGAATCAAGTCTGATTGCCCAGGCGACTTATCCCTCATCATGTCTTTCGTCGAGAAATAATACTTCCTGTAACGACATCGTGCAGAACGATAATTTAAATAACTATATTTCTCACTGAATTCTAGAAGACGTGCATAGATAATGAAATTACATTTATGTCCAGAAGCAAAACAAGGGGCCATCTCAGCATTTGCTCAATGGAGCAGCGAAACTGGACGCAAAACCTGATCGAGATGGGGGTCATTGACCCGAAGGCTGCAATACAATACTTGTTATATATTGTTTAGAATTATACAGGTAAATGTGCATTACCAATGGTAAATAATACATTAAATATAACTGTTAAAATTAATGTTACTCTCCTTGTGATGCTCAGTATAGTGTCTAATTGTATAGAAAGAGTTATGCAGCAGAAACAATTTCAGTTTGGAAACTTTTCTAGCGAATTTAGTCGTTTAATGTCATTTGGCAAAGTGTTGTAAAATAATGTACATGTATTGTATGTGAATTGTTTTAATGAGCTGTTGATACTGTCACCTGATAAATATGTTTTCTACGTCGACAGTTATAGTAATAGACTTCGGCATTTTCTGAAAATATATTCCCGCCCTTAAGCAAGTCATTTTTGACAAAAGCCACTGTTTCGTAAATAAACAGATTAGGTAATGGTAAAGTACCTTGATTAATGAAGAGAGGCTTACATGAATCACGTGGGTGGCATTTGGTTATTATTCGTACAATTCGTTTTTGTAATCTAAAAGTCTGGGAGCTATAAGATGTATTTCCCCAGAATATTATGCCATATCTCAAGCGGGAATGAACATTCGCGAAATATACTCAACGAGCAGTATGAAGAACGAATAGCATAATGAACTCAATTTTGTGTTCAATTCATTTAAATGGACGTTCCATTTAAGGTTTGACTGAATTTAGAGACAAAAATGTTGTTGCCTTAACATCAGTCAATGGTACACCGTTCCTTTTCAATGGAGCACAGAATTGTTTATTTGTAACGGAAAACTGCATTTAAACCGTTTTCTTTTCATTTACTATTAATTTGTTATTTCGGAACCAATTTTAAACATCTGTTATTGTACTATTTACGGTTTCTTTATTGCAAAGGATGTTCGTATCATCCGCAAAGAGAACTGTTCTTCCGTTTCGAATCGTCGAGGAAATATCGTTTACGTAAAGTAGGAACAGAGTAGGGCCTAAAATCGATCCTTGAGGAAATCCACGTGCAATGGGTAAAGAGTAGGAAAGGTGCGTACGTAATGTTCCATCATTCGAGTAAGATATTTCCACTCTCTGAGATAGTTGTTTAAGGTACGAACATAACCAATCTAGAGCAATACCACGGATTCCATATGAAGGTAATTTGGAAAGTAAAATGTCATGATCAATGACGTCAAAAGCTTTTGAGAGATATAAAAATAATCCAATAGGTGCCTCGTTTTGATCCAATGATGATGATCCAATGATTTTCTTTAAGAAAAGAAATATAGCTGTTTCCGTTGATTTTGATTTTCTAAATTCATGTTGGCAATGTGAAAGGTTGAGAATTTTAAAGGGCCGATAATTTTAATTTCATTTTTGTTGCCTTTTTTGAAGAGCGGCTTAATTTTAGCTTTTTTGAAAATATCTGGAAACGTTCCGGTGCATAACGATGAATTAAATGTGAGTTAATGGGTGTATAATGGCATACGCACTGGTCTTTAACAAAGAATCCGGGAATTCATGTAAACCGGACGAATATTTTTTTTTTTTTTTTAGTTTACTGATTATTTTGAGAATTTCATAGGAAGAAGTTTCGAAAACGAACATTGTGTCTAAAAATTTGGGTGAACTCTCTGTTTTTTAATTTTGTGGCTGAAGACCCTGAGTGAGACCGACAGCAATTCTCGAAAAGTATTGGTTAAAGAGACTAGCCACTGTTGCCGGATCGTCCACATTTATATCGTTATATTTTAAAACAACATTCTCTACTAGGTTTCTAGTTTATTTGGTCGTATTTTTTTATTATATTCCATTATTATTATTATTATTATTATTATTATTATTATTATTATTATTATTTTCATTATATTTCAAACGAAGTAAAGACTTGAACTGTGCATACTATATTGTGTATTATAATAAAACAAAGACTGAAATTACAAAAATTAGAATTACTTAATTAGTAAAAACTGATGATATTATAATCAAATATTTAAAAACGTAACTGTTACACATTAATTACAATAGTTGTTACTTAAAATAAACTTTTCGTGCAGTACAGCTACTTCTAGTGAGGGCAACTGGCTACGAGAGTATCGAGTCGCCTCTTTCTCGAGCGCATTCTCAATTTTCATCGTCCGCATTCTTGTGTGACCTTTTACGCTTACGAGACCCAGGAAGAATATGACGCATTTGACAGACTTTTTCTCAACTTTTCCCTTTCTTTCCGTTTTTCTGACTCACTCCTTTTTTCGTGTTTCCTTTGCGGTGTTATGGAATTAATGGGGACCACGCACCGCGGGAGCCTCAGAGTGGCCATTCGTGCTTAATCGGTAATACATTAGCAAAAAATGTGTACTAAATGTTCCTATTTGTTTGATGGAATTGTACCCATTTTTTACAAATGTAGTTGTATGCGTTTGACTATCAAGTTAGCGCAGCTACGTAATAAACAGCAATACTAAAAAAAAGTTACACTTGACGTAATAAATGAGTAATGAGTACAAAATACTCGAATTGGTTTGATATGATTGTTATAGTGGTAGTGTCATCTTGTCACAACTCTTATTCCGTTTCTTACTTGCTAGTTTCAGATTGTCTCAACTGAAATATCTTAGAAGTAATTGTTTGTTTACTCTCGAACTAAAATTGAATTTACTACAATTTAATACCTTTACCTTAGAAATCAAGCATTTACCTCTTCCCCTCTGACTTCTTACCCTGTAACTATTCTAATTACTTCCCTGAGTGCCAAAAACAATATACTGTCGCCTCCGGTCATAGTGAAAACGAATATAGTGAACCCTAGTTATAATGAACTTAAGTCACTGGTCCCGTTTCACTTACATAAGCATAAGAAAATTCGGTTACAGTGAATCTAGCCTCTGCTATAATGAACATAAGAAATACAACGTCCTGGAAATAAATTCCCTCCTGGAAAAAACATTCCCTCAGTGCCATAAATTCGAACACCACGCAGCTTCAAAATATGGTCGACCAAACGTCATAATCAAAGAAGTGTCCTCTTAAGTGAGGTTAGCGGACCTAGAATGGGGACCTGTTGACCTTGTGCCTCTCAGTTTCACTGCGAAAACGAAGGCCGTGTCTATGGAGGCGAACTACAGCCCCACAGCCTGGCGACACCGCGCCGCGCCGCCCCGAGCCGCGCGGAAAAACGAGCAGTTTCATTAGGCATTTGCGTCATCCCGGTCCCGAAAAGATGTCTTATGTTATTATGCAAGTACAATGGCGTTCGGAGAGCGGGATGGTGTACCAACAGTTGGAAGAGGCATTGAAGACTGTGAAGACGGTCTCTCGATACTCACCTTCGGCCGAAGGTGAATCAAGAATAGAGAGAGTACGAACTCTGGAGTAGGATCTGGAGAAATTACTAATGAATAATGTACCAAATAACCAGTTAAGAGTAGGTGTTACAGAATGACACAGACTTTCTCGTATAAAGTTTTCTAATTTCCTTGGTGTGATATTCTTGCATTTTCTGACCAGCTGCCATCGATCGTCGCCCAAAGTACATTTTTTAAACATTTTCTCAACTTTTTTCTTTCCTAGTAGTACTACCGAATAATTACATTAAGAATATAAAGGAAGAGTAAAAAATCATCCCATATACAAATTTTCATTGACAAATTTGAAACGCGGTAGCTCAGTGCATCAACTAATGTCACTGCAGAGCCTCTGACTGGGAGGTTCTAGGTTCCAGTCCTGACGGCGGCAGGATTTTCGACACTAGATTTTCAGCTAGGTCGAATTCAGTCGATCTCTGGAGGAGAATTCTAGCTGGCTGCTCTGATCGGTAGTTTTTCGTGGTTTCTCCGATCAACACCAGGCGAATACCGGAGCAGTACCCTAACAAACGGGCCACGGACCGTGCGCGATCTGTCCTTCCTCTTCCCTGTCCTATCCTCTCCCTTCACACACACACACACACACACACACACACACATACACACACACACACACACACACACACTAACATGCACTACACAACCACATATTCCGGGAGACCGGTCGGAAGCTTAGAGCTAGTCCCGGCTGGGGCGGTGCCCCGCTGTTGGGAGAGTCCTGGTTAGGGGGAAACCCTTTTTGAGAAAATTTTGAAAATGTCTGGGAGCTTTATGTAAAGTACCCATAAAATTTTAAAGAATGTTTTTCAAAGCTTCAACTAGAGCCAGATCGACTGGGGATTCTTCAATTTGAAGAAGATCGTACGAATCGTCAAATGTAGTGTTCACAAACAGTTGGACGGACGGACAGACAGACGGACGGGCGGACCGACGTACAGACAGACACACAGACAGACGGGCAGACAGGCGGACGGACGTTTTGAAAAAAAACAACACTTTTTCTGTATCAGGTGACCCCAAAACGTGTATTTCCGTTGAAATCTCAAAATCGATTTTCCGCAGCATTACAAAACTGTATACTACGTATATTACATTTCTGTATACTACGTATATTACTCCCGTAAATACGTATGTCTACGAGTAAGTAAAAATAATTTATTTTTTAAGGCAGATAAAAATATTGAAATTTTCAGTTCGCGCTGTTAATGTATTTTGTATTAACAAAATCAATCATTGTGGATAAATTATACTTAATTTTGACAATCGAATACAGTAAACCTCTGATATATTGAACCAGAAATGTTAGTCCCCAGAAGTCCACTACAATCGGTGTCGACTTTATGTATTGTCTGTTTAGTTTCGTGAGCGTTGTTTTTACACTCATTGATGCCAAACTAAATTGGAGGGCATTGTCGCTGTGAATCGTGTAGAAATGACAAGCATTCAATTCACGTTGGCCATCTTGTGCTGGAGATGTTTTACTCCCTACTATTTTTTGACATTCCGCAAAGAAGAGAATATTCGCAAAATACCAAATTGTTTAAATAGTAAGAATTCATTAGAAGAACACAAGTACAATTTAAACCTTAAAACTTAAAAAAATACGTACTTTTTTTTTTCATTGAATGAAAAATTTTGAAAGTTCTTTCTATTATGCACTATTGTAAAAACAAATTTGGAAAGTGGTCAGACGGAAGAGCCCGCCGTAGTCAGACAGCAGACGGAATGGTCTGAGCCTCGCCACCAAAAAGACATTTATTTATTTTAAACCTTCCTTTTCAAGAAATGTTATTGTCATGCGTAACTATTGATCAAGATGTAAGTAAATTGCAAGTTTAATTAAAAGTGTGATGAAAGTAAAAAATGAAGGCTGTTTGAAATGTATGGCCTGTCAGTTCGTACATCCGTTTGATGAATTAATTGCATATTTGTTTCGTACACGTCACAAATGTCCTCTTCGGCGTGACGTCACTTCCGCGGTCAAATGCTGGCGGGCACATCCCTTGCGGGTCGCGCCCTGCAGCCCCACGACAAAATTTTCGTACACAAGCGACTCCCCCGGCCCGGCTCATTATTCTTGATAGTTGTGCACGTGACTACGCTGCCTTCGGTAGCTCTGCAGTTTCCGACAACCAGATTTCATTCATTCTTCTTTATGTATCTCTACGAGTTACAATACTGCCATTGACAGACTGTTGTCGTTGACAAGCAGTCTTTCATTCATCGCATCTTTATATTTTCGAACGAGTCGTTTCCCGACCAAGCGTTGGAAGCTGGCTGGGTGAGCCACTGCCTTCCATTTCCAGCCGTTTGTTCACGTGTCTCGTTATGTGCTAACATCACGGCGCAGATCTGCGCTCGGCCATCGCTGGACCCTGCGGTAGCATGCATTCCAACATAGACCCCGCTGTGAAACGCAGGGGTTAGCACTGCACATCACCTCCATCGATAAGATATAAGTTTCACTTTCGTCTTTCTTGTCATGTGATCTGAAAAGTTAGGTGCCAGAAAATGAACAGTTACAATTCTACAATGTAAGAGAAGCACTACGTAAATCGCCTTCATCTACCTTTAATTTTATTTGCTTCAAGACATTTATATAAATAATTTATGAAGTTACAATTAATTTTAGTTTGTAACGTTTGTGTGCGTAGTTCAACGAATAAATAGTATGTTCAATGTTAATCTTAAATTGGTATCTTCAGTCAAAAGCCGCTTCCTCTCTTAACCAGCGTCATTCCTCTTGCAGAGGGGTCTGGGCAGCGCACTGCCCAGCGACTTGATCAGTCGCTACCACAACCCCTCCCTTCCAAGGTTATTCGCCCCGCTCTCGGGACAACATTCTCAACTGCGCAACTCTTACAATATTATTTTTAGTGTCGACAATGGAACAATGTATATCATTCGAGAAATCAATATCTAACCACCAACTACACCTGCACTGTCCTGACACTTCGGACTTAGTAATAGCTAGGTCTATTCAGTCCAGTATTTGGAGGGTGAATACATTTCGCAGAGTGCTGCGTTCTCCGGCGATGCTCAACTGTTTTAGAAAACAAATAGTAAAAAAAGACGTCTGACTTGAACGGTTCGTACTAATAGGAGACACGGACTGGACCGTGAGAATTGAAGGGAAACCGCAACCGGGAGTTCAGGGAACAAGGATACACCTGAGGATGCGGGGGAAAAGTTCATGAAACATCGTGAAATTCAAAACTGTAAAATCTAAAATATAAATAACAGTCTCAACAATGTGTTTAATGTTTTTAATACAGAGGAAATCTCTTCAATTTAATACCTGCTATAGTCAATCAATCCTTTCCTTTTCCTTTCAGTTTTACATAATAGTAATAGAAACGACTGTCCGGGAAACTCAACGGTTTCTCGACAGACACTAATCGTCGCCGGTTGGGTGAGTGAGGATTTTTTATTTACAGGCACCTACGGGCAACTTGTTTTGACAAAAGTCTCGTGAATGTAGTGCATGTTTTATGCCTTAAGGTGGCAAAGTTCTTCTTTCTCCCCCCCTCTGGGTTCGCCATCGACCTACACGTCGACTAACGAAGTTTTCCCTCACCTGATATCTCTGCCAGCGGAGCACCACCCCAACAGGGGCTAGCTCTACACTCCCGACTGCTCACCCGACATGTGTGGAGTGTAGTGCATGTAAGTGTTAGTGTAGAAGAGGATAACAAAGAGGAAGGAAAGATCGCGCGCGGCCAGTGACGTATTTGTTGAGATACTGCTTCGACATTCGCCTGGTATTGAACGGAGAAACTGAGGACAACTACGTTTATTTGTTCTTGATATGTATGCAGTATCAAAATATCCAGGTCCGCACTCCCAACCCTGTCCAGTATAGCAAATAGGGAACACTTTCGCATGTTCAACTTGTATTACAGTATTATGTAATAATTAGAGAAAGTATGTTATGTATAGAGGGCGGACTTTGCTGACCTAAACCATTGCCAAAAAGATCAATAAAATGCTCTTAAAATCCTTTATAATGCCCTCAAACCAAAGAAAAAGTACGTAAAAATCTTATCAAAACCAGTTCGGATGAACAACTCAAACTGTCAGATACGTTACTGATATAATCGAGACTTCTTCAATTCGTGCGAGTGAACTTGCTAACTTTTGGTTTGGACTGTTCTTTACCAGGAAATCTCTGTCTTTAGTTATCCCGAAATCGGTCGAACCAGCAATGGCGCTGATATATATCACAACAATTTCATACTCACAGCCGCTGTCAGAACAATTTTTGAGCAAACAAATGGAATAGACTACTGAGTCATTCTGTGAAGAACATTTTTTGTATTTCGTAAATATTATTTGAAGCTAGTACCATTAAAAAATACATTAAAATCCAAGGAATCAGCAAAAATGCATTAAAAATTACAGGAAAAGTAAAAATGACTTATTAGTCGAAATCGACAAAAAATGCAAAATAATGACTTATAAAAATGGGTCATTTCCATTTGTCATAACATAAAATGAAGTTCTATACTAAACGGTATTGTTCTAAAGTGAAAAGGAAAAACTGACATTTTATCAAAATCTCATCCACCCCGTAGTTATGTATACCGTGTGGCCCGCCTACGATGTTCCCTTGAATTTTCTCCTGAACCGTTGCAGATACTGAAATGCGGTTTTCACTAAAACTACTATATGCAAGGGGCACATATGGTCATGCAAAATATTATTCTATTGCATTCTTTTTGCAGAGATATTGACCCAACTTCGATTTTTTTAAATGGAACCCTATAGAACCCTAATGGATTTTTTTAGCTCATCATAACAAGCGTGAAGAGACGAGTTCAAAAATATGCATATCATCATATGTTACATAATAAAATTTTCGAGAAATTAAGTTCTGAAGACGCACGGCAACTACTGGTTTCCATAATCTGGAGGAGAAATTCCGGGTGATATGCAGCGAGGCCATTCCCTTCCGTTGCGTGGGCCCTGCGGTAAATGTAGTGGTGCAATGTGCAAAGGAGCTCACGATTTGCTCTTTAAGACTTCACCCTCTCAGTCATGGAGACAATGTATTCACCCGTATGAGCAAATCTGTCCGCTACAAGGTACTATTTTTTAATTAATGAAATACAAGATTTGAGAAAATATTTTAATTATTAACCGTAGAGAAAGCAAAGAAAGATTGGGAAGAGTGAACATGTTCTGAATTAATAAATGCGTGTGCTGTCAGAAACAAAACGTTTACTCTTTGAAAGACTGAAAACCTCAGCCAGTACAAAAATATGGTGTAAATAAAAGTAAGAAAAATACTTTAAAATACAGAAACAAAAGGTAAGTTAACAATTCTAGAAATAGCTTGATTTATAACATGTACTCAATATGTGCACATCAACGGATATACACATTTGAAGGCGCTTGTAAAGAGACCTTCGAACAGAATTCAGAGTGCCACGTGGAATGGCATGACAAGATGCGGCGCCTCAAATCTTCAGATGTTGTTGGTACTTGTGAGTAATCTTCGTTCCCCATAGAAAATAGCTCAGGGGCGTAAGATCAGGTGACCTTGCCAGCCAGTATACTACATCACCGCGCCCAATCCATCGGCCGAGGAACTTCTCATTCAGCACTTCCTTAGCTACAAGCGCATTGTGGGCTGGACATCCGCCATGTTGCATCCACATACAATTTCTCATATCCAGGGGAATTTCCTCCAGAAGCAGCGACAATGTTTCACGAAGAAATCTTCCGTATTTGATTCCTGTCAAATGTCCATCCATGAAATAGGGACCTATGATGTCGTTAAGATAACCGCACCAGACATTAATACTCCACTGCTTTTGGTTCTCAACTTCACGAAGCCAGCGAGGATTGTCCACTGCCCAGTAGTGCATGTTGCGTAGATTCACCTGACGTGATCGTAAATGTTGCCTCATCGGTAAACATAATCTTCTTAAAAAAGTCCTAATCATTTCGCACGTGTTACTGAGCAAGACGACAAAACTGAATACGTTTCTGGTAATCACCATCATAAAGCCTCTGGTGCAACGAAATGTGGTAGGGGTGAAACTTGTTACTCTTCAATATGCGGAGGGCACTGGAACGACTAATGCCGGAATCTCTGGCAATGTCTCAAGAGCTGATATGGAGATTGTTGTGAACAGCTGCAAGAACGGCGGCCTGTGCTTCCTCATTCGTTGCCCTTCTGCTCCGCAAACGAGTCTTTGCGTTCCAATAGCCTCTCTGCACAAGGCTTTTGGGTATGAGAAAGGCAGGATCTTTTGGGTATGAGAAAGGTCTGAACCCTTGACACAATGAATCAGATAAAATACGAATAAAATGAACATACTATATTCCCAAAAGTTGGTAACGAAAAAAAACAAAAGGCAAAAAAAAAAAAAAAAAAAAAAAGGGCGTCACCTCGAATGCCTGAACACACTTTCACCAACTACAATTTACAATTTGCTCATTCCTCTTTCTGAATTTTCATCTACCAAATTATTTTACTCTTTTAACCTCTAGTTTTCCCATGCACGGCTTTTAAAATGAATTTTACACTTGTTTTAAGGAATCCCGTTCACAGGTGCTAGCCTTGGGCTCACTATAACACTGAACTTTAAAGAGAAGAAACAATAACATACACGTTACCTAAATCTGACCCCTTTATATATCACAGAAAGCAATTACTTTTAACACAATATAATAAACTGACTTTTCCAGATAACATCAACTATACAACATGTGAAAATCATGAATTATTTAAGTAAAATTGTACAAGGTATGGCCTCTTGGAATGAATTCAATGGCACACGCAGTAAATGAACTGGAAACTGCCACTCACATCGTTCGGAATTCTTCTCCCGCCTATTCTGGACTTTTCACCCACTTTTAACACAAATTGTCGTGTATTTTACGGCTATTCTCTCTCCCCAACTGATCGCCGCATAAAAGTTGCCAGTTCTTTTTCTTCAACAGTTTTCGGCTTCTTCTCGTAGGTGGTGATCTGATGGTGGCGTTATGGGGTTGTCTAATCCCATGACGTCACAATATATATATATATAATGTTACGTTTTTAGGTGGTGAATTAAAAGTCTCGTATTATTTTCACAAAAACGTTTATTTTGTTTCTTAACACAATCACTGAAAACACTTGTTATTTTTTACACTACACTTCTCTTCAGTTATTTACCTACACTTCTCTTCAGTTATTTTCACTCCTCTTGCACACTCGCACGAGTCCTAAGCACTGGCCGTTCACTGCACTGATCACAGTTCGATGCACTGGTCACCGTTCACGTCACCGACCACAGTACGATGCACTGACAACGGTTCACTTCACTGAGCACACTCACTGCACAGCTATTCACCGCGATGCACACACTTCACAGTTCAGCTTCCTGCGGACTCAAGACTGACTCGCGGCCGCCGGCCGTCGCGTATTTATACTCGTCAGGACAATCCAGAACCATCCGGACGTCGCGCACTTTCTGGACGAATCCGCCGGCAGGTGACGCAACCTGTGCTCACCGGCAGCTCGTGGTCGCCGGCAGATGACGTAACCCGCCACCTCGAAGTGGCGCCGGGGGATGACGCAATATTCGTTACCTGCCCTCCTTGTTGCGATCCGTCTCGGGCGCGTTTGATGAATCATGCCGATACTTGCGCTGGAGCCTCTGGTGCAGTTGGAGGTTAAGAAGAAGTGGCAGTCAATTGTCTTCTTTGGATATGACAACATTCCATGGTGGTAGCTGCAGACTAAGATGCTAACCCCAGTGTACCGGAACGAGTACTTCCAACATGCTTCTCACTATTCTCAGTTCAGTCCATCAAAACCACATCCCAGTTTTGACGTGGCAATCTTCTGGACGTTGTCTTGCAGTACTTGTTGGCGTAATTCAATCAGAGTTTCCCACAGATTTTCATAGGATGCCTTGTGATGACTTACTTTTGTGACAAGATAATAAACATAGTGACTGACGTCGTGCAGATGCAGAACCTTCCCAATATCTGTTGTTGGTTCTTTGAATTCCTCTATCCTTCGTATTTTCTCTTGAATACGTAGCAACAACTCTGGTCATATCTAAATCCTGGGCGACACAATGCGCCAATGCATATTCCTGGGGTAGCGCAAACAGATCCGTTGCACCTCCATTGTTACCCATAAGCGCTTGATGCTTTCATTATACTGAGACATAAACTCGTAAATGTGCACTCTTGCATGTCAGCTCACAAACTCGTGCGGTCTTTTCTTCATCATTTTCATTACTTCCTGCGTACGGGCCAGCCGATTCAAATGAACGACTCGTGGTTTTCCATTCGGCAATTTTTAATTCGGTGACAACTCATTTATCCTCTTCACGACCTCGTCGGTCCTTCCCACTGTCGTTGTAATTTTGGACACAAACCGCGCGCGACGTTGGGGTTAAACAACCAGACATGATCTCCAGGTTGATAACCTCCTCCTTCAGCTTTGATGTCATACCGGTCTTTCATCCTGTCACTTGCGATTTGGATTCTTTCGCACCTGGTTATGAATTACGTCCATTTTCCGTCTTAGGTCATTTACAAAAGTCTTCACCGGCTATTTCTTCATTAGTTTACACAAACTGTAGATCACATGTAGACTAGTTCCAGCCGAAAAGGATATTGCGGGCGTTTGCCAGTTGTCTCATGAACAGATGAGCGGTAGGCTAGAAGAAAAGATGTATGTATTGGTCCCAGTCGCGTTGGTGATCTGACGACCTTCGCTAAATATTTTCCCATTGTTCTGTTCATGCGTTCCACCATTCCGTCTGACTGCGGATGTAGGGCTGTTGTTCTTGTTTTCTTATTCCAAGAAGTTCCACACCCCTTGAAACACTGCAGATTCAAGTTCCGTCATGATCTGAATGCAATTCCAGTGGCACCAAATCAGCTCACCATTCCTTAACCAGTACTTCGGAGATAGCAGTGGCCTCTTGGCTAGGTAGGGGATATGCTAACACACTTGCTGAAATAATCCATAGCCACGAGTATGTATTTATTTCCATCATTTGACATTGGAAATGGAGCCAAGTCAATGGCAATTCGTTCGAAAGGACTCCCAACGTTGTATGCCTCATCTTCGCTCTTCTCTTTTTATTGGCCCATTACTGGTAGCACAAACTTGACCTTTGTACCACATCTTTACATCTTGCTTGCAATTACCAGTAAAATCGTTCGCGCACTTTCTCTAGGTTTTCGTTATACCGAGGTGTCCTCCCGAAGTTCCATCATGCAATTCTCTCAATATTTCAGGGACCCTACTCTCGGTAACAATATCTGCGTCCTCTTCTGCAGCCGTCTTCACTTTCAGAACTCGTTTCAGAACACCTTCCTCTTCAGTAATCGAATCCCTGCGCCCAATATGATTTTACTGCTGAAGAACAGGGGCTATTTCTTGCCAACTTGGTCTCCGTCCTGCTATTTTCCATTTCCAAACATGTTTCAATTCCGTGTCCTCTTTCTGATCTTTCTGAAGTTCTCTGGGTTGCCATTGGTCATTACTGACAGTGACCCTTAAGGTAGAACACATCTCTTCCGCATGACAACAATGCTTGCAGTTTTCAGGGCACGGTCTTCTGGAGAGAAGCATCGGCATTCCGGTGACTACTTCGCTTCGATGTTCTATTCTAAATGTGAATTCTTGCAATCTTTCAATCCATCTGGCGACTTGACCTTCCGGATTCTTGAAGTTCAGCAGCCATTTCAAAGCAGCATGATCCGTTCTCAAAGAAATTCTTTACCGTAGAGATATTTGTAAAAGTGTTCAACGGATTTCACTACACAAGTAATTCTCTTCCGGGTTACACAATAGTTGCGTTCTGGCTTTGATAGCACTTTACTATAGTAACCGATTACTCTCTCGTCCATCTTGTATCTGCGATAATACCCTTCAATACCAACGTTACTTGCGTCAGTATCAAGTATATAATTCCCTTGAGGTGAGTGGATAGCTCAATATAGGGGCACTCAGCATGGCGCTTTTAAGCTTTTCGAAAGCGCGTTGGCAGTCTTGATCCCATTGAAACATACGCTTTTCTTCTGTCAGCTGAGTCAGCGGTTTCGCGATGTTGGCAAATCCCAAAACATCGCGGCGATAATAGCTACATAGACCCAGGAAACTTCTCAATTCATGTTTATCCTTTGGGACCGGCCATTCCTTTACGGCTTTAACCTTCTCCGGATCAGGTTCTACTCCGTGTCAGATACTACATGTCAAGGTAATTCACCTGCTTCCGAAATAAATGGCATTTCTTTGGGCTGAGTTCAAGTTCGCTCCTTCAACCTCTTGAACACCTGTTCTAGGTTATTGATGTAGTCTTCGAAAGATTTTCCAACAACAATTATATCGTCGAGGTAGACAAGACATGTCTCCCACGACAGACCTCTAACACGGTTTCCATCAATCTTTCGAATGTAGCTGGGCATTACACGAGTCCGAAAGGCATTACTGTAAACTGCCACAAACCTGATCGATGGTAAATGCAGTCTTCTCTCGATCTCTGGGATCTAATTCTACTTGCCAGTATCCGCTTTTCAGGTCAAGTGTCAGGAAGATCTTGGCCCCAGAGAGCGTGTCAACATGTCGTCAATGCAGGGCAATGGATAGCTATCCTTCTTCGTTACATTGTTGAGCTGTCGAAATCGACACAGAACCGAGTCGCCCTCTTTCTTCTTTACCAATGACGACGGAGAAGCCCACGGACTGTGATGGTTCGATTACGCCATCCTTCTTCATCTCTTTAATAATCTCATCCGCTTCTTCTCTTCTTGAGCAAGGTAATCTTCTAGCAGCTTGGCGAATCGGTGTGGCGTTTCCGGTGTCTATTCGGTGACGAACAATATCAGTCTTTCCTTTTACACCGTCACTGCACTCAAAAGACATGCTGGTAGCGCCGTATAGGTCTTCAGCCTTCATGACACTCTTCCGAGATAAGCAGCTTTACATGCCTCTGTAACAGATTCTGCAGTCGTTCAGGAATTCCTTTAGGTGGTGGTTCGGTACAGTTCACCTTCTGCAAAACCGGATACCGTAGAACAATTACCAATCATTGTTCCTTTTCTCAACAACAGGATAGTGATTAATGTTCATTATTCTCACAGGTATTGTTCTATTCACTCTGACCAGTTCTTTGGCTACTAGAATTCCTCGACCAATGTCTTCGTCGTGACTTCTGGTTCCAGGATAGCAATCTCGCCCGTTGGAACGTCGCCCTCAGGACTCGCTTCTATAAACATCTCCATACGCTCCGTCAAGATTACGTCGTCAACCGTCAATTACATTCACAGCAATGTTGTTACGTGAATGTAGAACCACCTCCACTTCGTTGAGTCTCAGCACACCGTGTCGTAAATCAGCTGACACCCGTATGTCGTCATAATATCCATTCCTAAAATTGCTTCTTCTTCTATGTCAGCGACCAGCGAGCGATGACTGAAAGCAACAGTTCCAATGGTAGAGGGCTCCATCTCTCCTACAACATTCGCCGAGTCACCAGTGGCTGTTCGAAGCTTCCATTTGGACGGCATTAGATGAGATGATCTGGCAAAATCGGTTCGTATAATGCTCTTAGTTGCACCAGTATCCAAAAGTAAGACGCCGGTCTTCCATTTACGAGTGCATCTACGTAAACGCTGTCAGAACGGTGTCGAATGGACTTGACGTGTATTTCGTAGGTGGGGCTCTTGTTTGACAGGTCGATGGATGCCCCTTCCATCAACCTGCTTTGATTCCCCTGCTGGCTGCTAGGTTTGCCAACAGACTGCTGCTCTTCTTGTTGCTTCAGTGGACGGTCACATCGACTTTTCACGTGCCCTAATTCTCCACAATTCCAACATCGAGGTTGTCGCCTTTTGCCACTAGAATTGCGTACCAACCTCTCCACCATTGCCTCAAATATTTTCGTCATATGTATCGATGCCGGTTTGCAATTCTCGTACTCGTCCGTCACGTTTCGATGCTCTTTTTGCAACCTGGAAGTCTAGTGCTTGACTTAATGCGTCAGCTAAGGTTTTCAGTCTTGTCAGTCTCAATGCTTGTTTGTTTCTGCATCATGTAGCGCTTATAAAGCACCGGACGGCTGTGCGTTGCAGGAACTCTCCGAGGCATCAGGGTCCGAAGGCGCGCCAGACGAAATATCAGCTTCCAGTTCTTGAAGACTCTCTCCAGGCTTCTGACACGATTCCTTAGCTGGGTAAAATACATGTCTTCCAGGTGCGCTTGCCCGTACCGTGTTTCGGAGATCTCTTGACAATTTGCTCGAAGTTGCACTGTTCATCGGTCGGTATTGTCTCTAGAATATCGACGGCGTTACCACGCAAAGCCAAAATCAGGGCCGTAGCACAATCTGTTGCGGACCAGCCATTTACATCGCAGCAGCCTTGAATTGCTTCAAATAATTCGACCATGAAGAAGTGCCATCAAAGGTAGGTGGTTTTACTCGTACTTTTCCCAGTGGCTCCCGTACGGTGGCTACTGGTGCCATTTCTAGTGGTTCCTGTACGATGTTTATATTCGATTTTTCTGTTGAGGAGTAAAACCTTCAATCTCTTCTAACAGATTTAGTAACTTTTCCTCATTCTTCAAAATTTTCTCATCCATCTTCTCAATTTTCTTTTCCATTTTTTCTTCTTCAAAATTATCTCCTCAATTTCTTCTCGCACCAATTTATTATTCTGCGTTATCTTCTGTTCCAACTTTTCTTCCAAAATCCTGGAATTTTCGATCAATTTTTCTTCTAAAGCTTTGGGTTTTCAGTCAGTTCTTCTAAAATTCAGGAATTTTCTGTTAACTTTCCTTCTAAATTCTGGAATTTTCCGTCAATTGTCTTCAATTCTCCTTTTAAAATTCTGGAATTTTCTGCCAGTTTTCTTCTAAATTTCTGGAATTTTCCATCAATTCTCCTTTTAAAATTCTGGATAGGTCCGAAAAGTTGCCCGTTGTCTCGAGAGAAAAGTCTCTGGATCCTCATACCTGCCGCCTTCATCGCGTTTGCAAGACGTTCTTGTAATATTGCTTTCGTTCCGGAAGTGTCTTGTTCCCTCTCTTCTAACTCTCTCTTCAACTCGGCCACTTTCAGATCCATAAAACTTTTGTGAAACTCATCTTGATTAATGTTTTAATTCACCTCGTTAAACCCCACTGACACCAATTGTTACGTTTTAGGTGGTGAATTAAAAGTCTCGTATTATTTCACAAAAACGTTTATTTTGTTTCTTAACACAATCACTGAAAACACTGATTATTTATTTCACTACACTTCTCTTCAGTTATTTACTACACTTCTCTTGCTTTATTTACACTACACTTCTCTTCAGTTATTTACACTACTTCTCTTCAGTTATTTACACTACACTCCTCTTGCACACTCGCACAGTCCTAAGCACTGCCACAGTTCACTGCACTGATCACAGTTCGATGCACTGGTCACCGTTCACGTCACCGACCACAGTACGATGCACTGACAACGGTTCACTTCACTGAGCACACTCACTGCACAGCTATTCACCGCGATGCACACACTTCACAGTTCAGCTTCCACTGCGGACTCAAGACTGACTCGCGGCCGCCGGCCGTCGCGTATTTATACTCGTCAGGACAATCCAGAACCATCCGGACGTCGCGCACTTTCTGGACGAATCCGCCGGCAGGTGACGCAACCTGTGCTCACCGGCAGCTCGTGGTCGCCGGCAGATGACGTAACCCGCCACCTCGAAGTGGCGCCGGGGGATGACGCAATATTCGTTACTATATATATATATATATATATATATATATATATATATATTGAAACATACCCCTAACTGCTACAATTATTGGGCGATTCGTCGTAATCCGTTTCTAAATTTCTAATAACATGGGCGCCAGGAAAAAGGTTACGATAATATTTTAACTATTATTACTCTGATAAAAAACTGAATATTATCCCGCTAGCTGGGTCGATGGGTCACGTCAGAAATAAAAGCTATTATCTATTAATAGCCGATTACCCGATCTGCCATCTATACAGAATGGCCAGGAATCTGAAAACAGAGATTATTTGATCTAGCTACTTATTAGCTTGAATTGGCCAATGAAAATAATTTAATATTTCTTTCAAGAGAAACTTAATGTTTATTTCTATCAATGTATCAAATTAAAATGTGAAAAATTTACATTGAGAAACTTCCTTAGTCATGACCTGGTTCGAACCTTATACGGCGATTCTGATCTTCGCGTGCTCTTGATTGGTGGTTCCTTGATGAAACGCCTTCCTCCTTTTGAAGTCGAAGTCAATTACCACGAATCTTCTTCGCTTCCTTAAAAACGAACACCGCCGATTCACCGCTTCGCACCACTCAAATATTTGTTCCAGCTCGACTATATTATGTCTGATGCCCGTTCTCACCGTGTAAATATCCAGTGCTTTTATGATTACACCGCAAAACAAATCTCTCAGTTCGATCTTCCGTTTATAGCAAGAAAATTGCAAAGTCCGGTTCGTTTGTGAACCGCATACATTTATAAGTTCAAGAATGATTAGAGTTCACTCGCGAAAAAACTCCAAGTCTTATTTTGATCCACAGCAAAATATTCGGAACTCGACACGTTCCCCAAATCTTAGAAGTATCACAAGTTCATTTCTGGTTCTGCCACGAAAATATTCAGAGTCCGAATATGTCCCTCAAGTCCGATTCTTGTTCTACCACACGAAAATATTTCAAAGTCCCAACACGATTGTAGACCCCAAATTTTTCACGAAAATATAATTCAGAGTTCGAATACCTCGCCTTTCTTTTATTTCGACAAAAGGCCCAAACTTCCGTTTTAATAATCAGTCGACGCTTCTTCAACCAATCTCCAAATCTCTTATATTTCCTCCTACTCACGCCGTCACCTCACGGTCAGATGAATGTTTGTTTATCCTGGCAACCACGACGTCGTTACTAAGGCGCCATATTGCATATTATTTGCCCTAACCATTTCGCCCATTTACGACAAATATTCTGTAAATAAACATGTCCCCATATTGGTATGTCACAAAATATATGTTTATGTATGTATTATGGTGCAACGAAATGTGGTAGGGGTGAAACTTGTTACTCTTCAATATGGGGAGGGCACTGGAACGACTAATGCCGGAATCTCTGGCAATGTCTCAAGAGCTGATATGGAGATTGTTGTGAACATATATGTATGTTCATGTGTCAACATGTGTGTATATATATATATATATATATATATATATATATATATATATATACACACACATATAATTTCTGTTTGTGGTTTAACTTCCTTCCTGGAACCCAGGATATTTTCTCGGTTCCTGGTGGTTGCAACAAACGCTAAGGCGTAGAATTGATCTTTTCCTCGTAGATATTACACATGCAAAAAATAACACGAAGAAGGAGGAAGAAGGAAAGTCCGACAAAATTCTGCAAAGAGAATCGAGAGAGATGCCGAGGGCTTAGTGTTCTGCAATGTTTCTCTTCCACTTCTTTTATGGAGATCATTATGCGTCAACAGATACCATAGGAGTGGTGAACATTGTTTGCAGTGTGTCTCATGAGGAAACGTCAATAATTTAGGAGGTAACATTAACGGTCATTCTAAGCAAAAGCACTTATAGGAATATGTTTTCTATTCGCCACTGCAGTAGGGCAAGCTCTCTGCTCCGAAGTAGTCTCCGGAAATGCATGGTAGTGTGTGTGTGTGTGTGTGTGTGTGTGTGTGTGTGTGTGTGTTTGTGTAAAGGGAGAGGAGGGGACAAGGTAGAGGGAGGAAAGATCGCGCGCGGACCGTGGTCTGTTTGAGTATTCCTCCGGTATTCGGCTGGTGTTGACCGAAGAAACCACGTAAAACTACCGATCGGAGCAGCCGGTTGCTAGAATTCTCCTCCAGACAGCGGCTGAGTTCATCTTGGCCATTTAGCTAGTGTCGAAAATCCGCCACTGTCGAGACTCGAACCCTAGAACCTTACGATCAGAGACACCGCAGTGGCAACAGTTGTTATATTGAATCAACTCACCAGGTGAGAACAGATGGAAGGGATACCAACAAACATAAAAAGAAGGAAAAACGCAAATGACCGTATAATTTGAAAGAAAATTACTGTTATCGAAAGAACCTCCAGTAAACTGGAATGAGTGTGTTGTGTGCACAATGGTTTCGCGACTGCAGGAAGAGATTCGCTAAATGGCGAGAGGCAAGTGATAAAACTATTTACTCTTACATTAGGTTATTTAAGTGTGCATCAAAACTATTTGAATATCATAAGTATATTGAATATTATATAAGTAAATCAAAAAATGTGAAAATTTGAGTTTCCTTATTACCCCGATTGTCGGGTAAAAAGTGTCTAAAAATGTACAACAATAAAACGCTTAGTTACAAATTTGAAATGTTTCAACATTTATTAAAAATATTTAGATAGATATATTGTAAGAAGCACATACGTAAAGAGTAATTTTAAACTTTTTTTCTTTTTAAAGTTGTCCCTGTCACTCTAACGCGATCAAACAATTTGTAATGAAATGAGGTAAAATAATAGGAGAGGAGTGAAAAAAATATTTAATACATATTTTGTTTTTATTAAATTTTAATACAATTTTGTATTACTGTTTGTTTTTGTTCTTAAATACAAGTAACAGAGAATATTAGTGATCACAGGAAGAGAGATTTTAGGGGTCTTTGTACAACAATTAAACAATTATTTTAGCACTTGTGACCATTTATTACAAATATTAAAATCGACATTATTGAAGAAAAAATTAAACTCTTAAAAGTAACTAATAGACAGAACCAAATTTGTATGGGAGGGTCCTAGGGGTAGTGTTCGATCGACTTTTTGTTAATTATCAATTATTTAATTAATTAAAACTATCAAAAAAATATTCCATTTAACTGAAATAAAATTAACAAAATAATTGGAATAATTAAAATAATGTCATGTTTTTTATTTAATAAAACCTATAGTTTTTGAATTGGATCCATCAACTAGAGGACTACAGAATCAGCATGGTTCCTCTCAACAGTATCTCAATTGGTTAATGGATTCACTGAGCATGCCAGAGAACCACGTGTGACTACTAACCAGGAAACAGCGTGACTACCAAGATTTATTATAATTTTATGCGACAATTTTCTCTCTAGGAAAAACCCCCACAACTTTTTTGTGGAAGAAATGTATCCTCATTTGTTTTTCAATATTCTAACAATTCATCCGACTGACCGAAGTGGTGATGTACTCACATTCTATTTAATGAGGGCCTCACTTTTGCTCTTCTTCCTCTTTCACATTTCTCATCTATTTTGCTCTTATTAATGTTGTTTTGCAAACAATTCCACGCAAAATTCGTTTCCCCAATTCGCCTTCTTTTTATTACTACCATCAGTTTCCTTCCTTTTTTTAATTTTCAGATTTCTCATTCATTACTTACTTTTTCGGTCTATTTCTTTCAAGTATTTTTTTACAAGCCATTTTCAAAACTTTCTTTGGTATTTCTTTATAATTACCCTCATCTCCGTAGTTAGGGTTCTACGTCCAGTTTCCGGAACAATCTGGTTGTAACCTTTGTCAGTGTCCCGACAAATCATTTCAGGTCGCTAAAATGATCGGGTTTTACAAATACGTTTTAAATTTTCTAATAAATTCGTTATTTTGAATTCGTGACTTAATTTTCCCCACGAACGTTGGTCAACCTAACAACGATTCATAAAAACGATTTGTTCGTTTGTTTGCGTCGTTCCTTTTCGTTCCCTGATTAGTGGTGATGTTTAAGTTGTTCGTGTTCAAATCATTCGGCTGTTATTCAAACTAATTGAAACTAACTGAATTTCAATTTGCCCAAGAGAACTGTGTTTTCAGTGAAAATTTGGGAAACCACAATTCCGTTTATAAACGAAATACTGATTATTCCAAATCTAAGTGGAATGAGATATACCATTCAGTATTTAACTTTTAAGAACTCTTAAAAATGTTATTTTATATTTAGTTTAGTTCATAATTGTCAGATCATTTCTATCACAATGTACTGTTTTTAAACGCACCGAAGGAGTAAATTAAAGTTCATTCATTTTCAGAATAATGGCATTTTGTTTCACTGAGACACCCGTCTATCAAACATAATTTGGTGTGGTGTCCCTGTGTTTCGTTTTAAAATTATGGGACCCTTTCTATAGTACCAACGTGGAGTAACAGCACATTTAGAACGATGATGTAATTATGGTATTAATACCGAGTGTGATATTACGATCGAGCGAGGTACAGTGAGTATCGTAAACTCACAGGAGCATTCATTAATACCCATTACATCAGTTCATACAATCCTCTACTTACTTTTCCTTTATAAGTTAACTTTACACTGAATCGTTTCGTGGCAGTTGACATGGAGATTCAGCCAAGCACCTAGCCGACAGCTACTCTACCTGCCAGGTGGCTTTAGTTTACAGTCCATACAAGAGAATACAAAGTTGTGGCAATAATTCCAGGTCACTATTTTTGCTTTTCTCTTATTTCTGCAGGTGCCAACTCCTCTTCTGATTCACTACACACTTCAAACTAAAGAATTGGCCGGTTTTAAGGACAAACACAAGGCAGCAACATATAACATACAATAGCTTGAGTTCTGGTCTTAACTCAGTCAAATGTTCCCTCTACCACTATCACTGCGTAGTCAAATGGATCAAATTAAATTACGATCAATTTATTTTAAATATATTCTCATAAAATTACTGATAATAAAGAATTAAAACTGTAAACATAATATAACATTAAATTCAATTTTAATGTATCCAATCGAAGAAATCATTTACTAGAACGATTCTGAATGATTAATGAAATGTCAATACTGGGTTTTAAACTTCTCTATGATCTATTTTTGTTTAACAGCATTATAAATTAATAAATGAATAAAAATTAATTTTAGGAAACAACTATTTGACGTCTCTGGTGTACTATGTCACTGAGCAGAAAAAAGGGTTGTCGCTCCCCACTCCTCCGATTCTCTCCTACGATCAATATTAATGCGTGATGACGGGTTATTCTTTCCATAAACCAAAAACATCGTCATCTTGCCATAGGTATCCTTTTATCAGGATATTTTATAACAAGAAAGGTCTTAATAATGCTGAAATAAAAAAAAGATATTCTTTCCGTCAACGCTCAATTATAAAAATATAGCATAAGCAATGCACCCAGCTGGAGGAAGTACTAATTTTTTCTTCCAGAGCACGTACGCATGAACCGCCATGACGCCCCGTGGACCGCCGCACCTGCGCCTATCGTTTGGCTTCTCAGGCGCGGAGGGCGGCGGGCGTTGGGGAAAGGGGAACGACACTGCGCCTGCGCAGTGGTGGGGACGGAAGGGGGGGGAGGGCGCTGGGCGGGGCGGGAGACGCGCGCCGGCATCGAGTCGGCCTTGTGGCGCGGGGACGCGCGGCCGGCTCAAGGATTTGGGCCCCAGCCGGGAACTCAGTGATCTCTGAAGAGCCTTTTCGTGTGTAAGGCCCCGGCCCCAGGTCTACCGGGCACGGAGGTGTCGCGCGAACGGGGGGCGCAGGTAAAGTCTAGTAGATAACAAGAACCATTCATTTCTTTCTCGTTAGTACTGAACAAAATTGAGTGCTACATGCATACGGATTAACACTTTCGCGTTGCGGTTACGTAGTCGAGAAAATGCTGTAATGTCTGAAGAAACAATTTCAAGATTTCAACAGAAATACACGTTTTGGGGTCCCTGATCCGAAAGCGGGTTTTTTTCAACAAACCTGGGCGGCCCTGTATATCGCCTAACTATTCTAATTTTTTTTAAATTAATATTCTCTGGACGATCGGCCCATCGAAACTCTACGATTTTCAGTCATTCTTTAAATGTTGGGTATACTTTACATGAAGCCTTGGATACCCCTAATGGGTCCTTTTTTTACAATAATATTGGGAAATTTTCGCTCCTCTGGTCCAGAAACCATCAAGGCTTGAAAGGTGAATAGATTTCATGTTTTCTGCTCATGTGTACGCTCGGTGGCTACCACACGGAGTTCAGGGCTAGAAGTAGGAGCTCTGGAAGGGCGATCAAATTTTACTCTTTGCTGTGTAGATACGAGTTGGAAAAGTTTACTTCCCTAAACGCACCTCAAAATATCTGAAGCGTTATTTTCGTAGAATTATGAGACTAAGTACAAACAGCACCCCGGCGCTAAATAGAGAAAAACTCAAGATCTGAAACTA